>PVJX010033377.1:0-19720 GCA_004027295.1 Dolichotis patagonum | reverse complement strand
TTCAGCTGTTCTTTGTCATGGAAGTATCTTATTTCTCCATCCATTTTGAAGGACAGTTTTGCCAGGTATGTCAGTCTGGGTTGGAAGTGGTTTTCCTTTAGGATCTGAAATACTTCACTCCATGCTCTTCTTGATTTCATTGTTTGTGTTGAGAAGTCTGCCGTGATTCTGATAGGTTTTCCTTTATAGGTGATCTCTCTTTTCTCTCTAACAGTTTTTAGTATTCTGTTCTTATGGTGGATTTCTGAGATGGTGACTATTATGTGTCTGGGTGAAGTTTTATTTTGGTTATGGCTGTTTGGAGTTCTATATGCTTCACTTATCCAAATGTCAGGTTCTCTTCTCATGTTTGGGAAATTTTCAGCTATTGCTTCTGTAAATATCCTCTTGATATCATTTGTGCTGTCCCCTTCTTTTTCATTTATCCCTATTAATCTTATGTTATTTTTCTTTGCATCATCTTGCAGGTGTTGAATTGTTATTTCCTGATTCTTTGTTATTTTTAAAAGATCTTGTCTTTCTTGTTCACTAGCTGCAATCTTATCTTCGAGGTCTGAAGTTCTATCTTCACTTTCATTGAAGTAGTTTTGGCAGCTTTCAAAAGCATTTTTTATTTCCTGTATATCTCTTTGAATCCGCTTTATGTATTCTCTTTGTTTCTTATAGTGCTCACTCAGGGATTCTATCTGTTTGCTTTGTTCCTCTAATTTTTTAGCTGTCTTCACTAGATGTGTTCAATATTTCTTTCACTACTTTTATCAATTCTTCTTTTACCTGGGCAAGGATTTCTGATTTGAATTTCTCCATAGCTTCCCCTAATTGCATCTTTATTTCATTTGATATCATTTAAGACATTTCAGGTGTATGGCTTCTTTTTTCTTCTATGTACATGGCTCCTAAGCTTTCTTGGTGTGGGCTGGAGCTTTGAGCCTGCCTTGTGGTCTTTCCTTTTGTCATTTTTCTATATTTCCTTGCTTTGAGTGGTGTTCCAAAGCTTCCTCTGCATGTGTGGCAAATTACCTCTTGCACCCTCAGTTCCTAGAACAGCGGTGGTTCCCCCACAGGCTCTTGGCTCCCTAAATTGAAAGGTGGAACCTGGGCCTCATAAACTGGGGCCTGCAGAACCTCAGGCCACAGTCCCGTGTCCTAGGGGGTGAGTATGATCTCAACCGCCAGAATGCTGGTTTTAAGCTCTCCCTAGGCCAGCCCACACCGGGCCGTCAGGCTGCCAGCTTGGCCTCTGCCTTCCAAACTGAGAGAAGGCTGCTGAGCGTGGTGCACTAAGGCTGTGGAGCTTCCGGGACTTGGTCCAGTGAACCTGGTAGCTAGCCAGAAGCTCAATTGCCCAGAATTCAGGTCGCCTTCTCTCCACGAGCCCGCTTTGGTGTGGCAGGACTCACCTCGCAGGGTCCTGACTCCCCTCTGCAGGCTCTTGGCTCCCTAAATTGTCGCCAACTTAACTTTCAAAATCAGTGACCTTTCCTCATCCTCATTCTGTCTAAGCCTATGAAAATAAGTATTACTTGCTTCTAAAACTGATTGCCTTCTTTGGTACTACACTTTGCAAATTCTGCTATCTCTCAAATTATTTGTTGGTGGTGATTTGCATTGACTTCTCCCCTGTATGATAAAAGTTTATTCTAACTCTAGAATATTTTATAAAGACAGGTCTTGATTATAACCAATAGAACTAAAGTTTGGATGATTTAGTCAGAGGTGTAGGTGTGCATGCATGTGTGTGTGTGTGTGTGTGTGCGCGCACACATAAACATGTATGACACTTTTCTGAATAACATTCTGAGTAAAAGCTGAAGAGGTTTCAGAAAGGCTAAGAAACAGAAAATTTGAGAACAATTGCAGAGAATTATTGATGGTCTCTGCAGATGTTCATTTCCTCTGGACCTGTCCTTGGTATTTCTTGGTTTGAATGTGCTTTACCTAAAAAAACAAATTTCTAAAAGTGTCTAATTAGGACAAGTAGGTTTGCAAGAGGAAAAATACCTCAGAATTACCTTTAAAGGTCTAAGCCTCAAAAATCAAACACAGGAGATTTTATGAGAAATAGATGTGCAGAAAGAGCAGGCCCCACTCTGCACGTGTTTCCTAGTTCTGGTGAGAAGGTCCCAGGTCGAGGGTAGCTGCAGGCCCAGACGACCAGCTGATTTGAGCTGCACCCTTGCTGTGCAGTTTCTGGGACCCCGAGTGCCCCCCATCTCCCTATCTCCTCTCAGTGGGTCACTATGGATGTGACTAAAACGAGAAAAGCACATGGTGCCAGTCTCACTGGGGAGGCTTAATTACTCTGCACCACCCCAAAGGCGTTATCACAAAAAGAATCTGGTTTCTTTTCTGTGCCCTTTTGTTTGTGTACTACCTTGTATTCCAAATGGCCCTGCGATTTCCTCTGAAGAGGCACACCCACCAGCACAGTAACAGGGAGGCAAACAGACAAACACCATTTTTATGAGGAAGGACCCTTCCCAGTGGAGCATCTCAGCAGCTGGTGTCACTGGTCTCCCCACAACTGGTCTCAGGCTGCTCCTGGAGGATCACTGTCCTCCTGGCTTCTCAGTCTTCCTTGAAACAAGCACCCAGATCCTCTAACCAAACAAATCAACACTGAAAAGCTGATGAATTGTCCTGATTTGAGCAACTATTTGACCAATACATTATGCAAACACTTTTAAAATTTTAACTATGACCTCTGAGCTTAAAATTTAAAACCTAAAGCGATTCACTTTCTGCAGTAACTGCTTCTTTATTAGACCTTGCATAGAATTATTTTTTTCACTTTTTAAAAATAATTGTGTTTTTAATAGTTTGTATTTTAAATATTATACAATATTTTATACCTCTTTATATTATTATGGCAGAGCTAAATTAATAAGTAGTCATGAACTTTCCAAAGCTTTAAATGTTATATATGTACATACTTCATATGAGAAATAAAACTTAGACAATGACATTAAAAGACAGAATAGGGTCTATGGTTTTTAGAAAGATAGGAACATGAAAAATAATTTCTCAACATCTTAGCTAATAATTTCACTCTTTTATATCACATCAATGTATACACAGGATGAAGGACATTTTCATTAATATTTGAAAATTAATATAATACCTAAAAATTAGCCATGAACATTTTCAACAGAAGTACCCCAGCTGTGAAATTTCATGTTGAAATTATATTATTGCAGAATACTCTACCTTCTGATTTTTTTAATCTAAATAATTGAATTTATTTTTAGTTTTTCCTCAAATGAGTACAGCCAACATATAATCATGTACTGCCAGGATGAATTTTTCTACTATGTACCTTTGAATAAGTATTATAGATTTTGGAGGAAAAAATAATAAAATAGATT
The DNA here is from genome assembly GCA_004027295.1 of Dolichotis patagonum. Lineage (NCBI taxonomy): Eukaryota > Metazoa > Chordata > Mammalia > Rodentia > Caviidae > Dolichotis > Dolichotis patagonum. The sequence goes on along the minus strand of PVJX010033377.1, from coordinate 16,355 downwards.
TTAAAACAGACTCAATTCTCAGCATTCGTTACAGGAAACATAGACTTCCTCAAACTGTGTGTGGAAGAAGAAAAGTGCATGCACTTATCTCCATGAATTCTCCAACCTTCTTCCTTTGCTGCTTCGAGTACAGCACTAACAGAAGTGAGTGGTATATGTTTCTTTCCATTTTAATGCTGTACATCATTACAGGTATCACACACATAATTGTCACCATTCTAGGACAGAATGATAGCCATCTGTTTGTGATTATTTTGTAAGATAGAAACTTAGTCTTGAGAAATTCTTCAACCCTTTGATAAATATAATTACAAAACATTCTTTTACTTCTGGGGATTCATTGTGCACCATGACATATCCATTAGCTGTGTGCTCCATAAAACTGGAATTGATTTTTATTATTTTAGTGTTGCCACTCTGCTAGACTCTATTCTACTTAACCACTTCGGTTCCATTAGAAACCACTGACTTTTGTTCCCATAACAACTGTAAGTGGAAGTAGGAGCTACAGGAGAGACACAAGCCATGCTGTAAAGAGCACATACTCCTCAATAGGGAACTGTGTTGGAAGTTGGGATAAAGACAAGTTCTCCTTCAGTAGCCCCAGTGAGAGACCTAGCAATCTGCAACTTCAGAGGAGGTTTTAAGGAACAACCTACTACATTGTCAGGCAGACAGGTCAAGGAGAAGCAATGACTGCCAGGAAAAAATACCATGTTTTCCAACTTTATAAAGGGCTGGAAAACATTCTTGAGAATAAAGTCTGACAAGGAAATGATTTAAAAATCATGAAAGTATGGACTTTCTACAGCTTTGTATCTATAAAACTGAGTTTTCCAAATTTAAAATTTCAATTTACAACTAATATTTTGTTTTTCATTTCTTTTTTCTTTTCAAATTACCTGAACAAAACCTTCTAGCCTCTTTCATCAGGAAGGAAGAAAGATGATTTACAGGGGGTAGAGAAGAGAAATGTTATTTTATTGATCTGATTTGTGAACATAGCAAAGACCTGCCTGGAGAATAAAAGAGAAAAAGGTAAACCTGTGAATAAAAGCATGAAAATATTACATGAGGTCACACCATTTTATTTTACTTTTTTAACTATCCTGTATGAGGTGTACCTATGAACATAATGCAGGGTAATATTTCGACGTGTGCAGATGGTGTGTGGATTAATCAAATCAGGATCATAAACATTTTGATGCTTACCATTCCCTGTGGTTCAAATGTTAATATGTAAATTAAAACATCTTTTCTCTGGAGAAGAATTTGTGTGACGCTAAAGTTGACGAGAGCAGAGACTTGGAGGGGAGTTGAGGGAACAACTGGTGTGTGATGCTTAATGGTAGTGATCTTGCAAATTCTCACGCAGTGTATTACAATCCACATAAACAAAAGCCTTTAGAGTCGTCAATAATTTTCAAAAGCATAGGAAACTCCTGACACCATGGGGAAACTGAGGTCCAATATACAAACAACTTCCTAATATTTAACATTGGACCAAAAAAAAAATCCTGTGATTCTCAACTTTAAAAATATTCTTTCTGTTTCTCTGCATTATTTGTAATTTATTTTATTTATAGTTAGCTTTCTTTGGGCATCATTACTTTAACACAAGAGGATCTAAAAAGTAATGAGGCCTGTTGTAGTCAGGGATTTCAAAGAAAACAATTATATACAGGACATGTGATTTATAGTAGTATTTATAATAATTACCCAAGGAGTCAAACACAAGAAGTGAAGGAAATCTGTCCACACCCTGAAGACCGAGGGACTCCAGCTGAGGGCCTGGACCCCATGGCGATAACCTGCATGCGTCCAGCTGAAGACCTGGAGCCCATGGCAGTGCTTCCCTATCGGGGACCTGGCCACGATCCCCAATCTCCCAAACAAATGTATGGTGGAGGCTTAAGTAAATGAGACAAGTCCTATGATTTTAGGGCTCCATGAGGATCAAAGCCCTCTAGCAGAGTTTGAGGCTCTGGGAGCTGAGACAAAGAGCTTCTCTGGGAAGTTTGTATTTATTACATTTTCAAGCAAAGAGTAGGGATACTGAGGAAAGTGCAGGAACTGAGCAGGACCTTGGGAGGTATTTCAAAGACTTCTCCAAGTAGTAAACTATGCTAATTTGGGAGAACTGTCTTATCTTCATGATGACATTCATGGTGGGAATGAGACAGCAGGAGTGAGATGCCTGAGCAGCAGTCTCTTTCTACTTAGTTGGGTTTAGAGCCAAGTGTCCACAGCTGTGGCCTTATCTTGCCCTTTGAGGCATCTCTGGCATCACAGGCCACTACAGGCCTCAGCTAGGACCAGTGATTCATAGAGGTTCACTTACTATGAATCAGTTCCCATCGCCAGGCAAGGGGCCAAGGCCTAGGTCAGACTCACAGATAAACATAGAAAGCCAATTAGTAAAATTTAAATCCTGCTCAGAGCTGCTTTGTAGTGGTCTCCAACATCTCCCATGTGTCCAGCTGGGTACTTATAGTTTATGGCCATGACTCATGCAAGTCTGTGTCACTGATCTGTGCTGGGAAGGCCCCAAAGTCAACAGTGGAAGCTAGAAAGTCTGTGCCAATGGGATGAAGGAGCTCTGCCAGCAGGCTGAGGGTTCTGTACTGGAGCCAAGAGTGATACTCAAAATAAGGACCAAGGCTCCCCTGGAAGGTGCCGCAGCCATCCTCAGTGACAGTGAGGTTCCGGGCCCCTCTGATGATGAGAACAGCCAAGTTCATATCAGGGAATAAACTCCACAAGCTCCTCCAGAACAGCCTGCAGCAACAGGAGAACCAGCGACACCAAACAGTAATTGTCTTCCTCTCCAAGTTTCCTTCTTATGCTGGCAACAATCCTCAAGTGAGCCATCTGTGCTCTGTTCATTTGGTGTTTAAGCTAACCATCAGTTTTCAGTCCACCATTTACTTGTTTGTTGGAACATTTCTTAATTCATATGTCTAGTTTTGTTTATAAATGTGCTACTTTCTTCATTTAAAACATTAAATCAAGCATAGTTGTACATGCCTATAATGTCAGCTACTTGGAGTGCTGAGAAAAAAATCCCATAAGACTATGACCAGCCTGGGCAGCATAACAAGACCCTGCCAAAAATTATTTTAGAAGACATGATACAGCGATTGACTATTTATACACAAGTTTTATCAACTTGCCCGCTAGTCCTGACTTTACTAATGTGAAAACATTTGGCTGTTCATAATGGCAGACACGCAAACTGCCAGAGAAGTAGAAATCATTATATAATTAACTTCGGCAAGGCTAGTCCTGCCCTTCTATTTAGGACTGTACTTCAAGGTGAACTTACTTGTGTGTCCTTTACATCTCACCTTTTCATTCATGATATGAACTCAGCATTTTTTTTGGAAAAAGCAAAACAAAATAAAGAGCTCAGTGTTACAGAAGTAAGGCCGTAGTAAAATTCTACATAGAGAGTTAACAAGGCCAAATTCTTCTAAATTTGGTGACCAAAACCAGAATGGGAATATCTTCTTTCTACCACATTGGCAAATATTGGTACTAGCATGACTTGAGGCAGTTTCAATATTTTAGTCTTTGAAATTAAGCTTTGTTTGGTTTTTATTGTATGCACCGGAAATAAGTGCTTTCCATTTGAAAACTTATGTGTTCTATAGCAGTATTAAAATTAAAATAAAAATCTATTGCCATCCTGCTTCATGGTTCCAAGAATGTTGCCTTATTTAATGGGTGGTCCTTTCCACATTCCATGGTGCACTGTTACAGAACAGATAATCTGAGTAAGCAGTCAGAATGTTTTAGGGGTATATGCTTAAGTGAAGTAAATCAGGCACACATGTTAAAATACCACATTGTTTCTCTGTTGTGAGAAGCCAGAAGGGCCAAAATGTATGATAGATACCGGGAAATGGAAAGAAAAAGTTCAAATGTGAATGGGAACAAAGGACGAAGGAGGAGAACAGAAGGAAAGGACAAAAGAAAAACGAAAGAAGGAAAAAATGAGAACAAAGTTTTTTCAATAAAGGGAAGCAGGGCTGTAGATTTAGCTCAGTGGCTTAAGCGCCTGCCTGGCAAACCTGAGGTCATGAGTTCAATGCCCAGTACCAAAACAAATAAACAAATAAAAAAAAAAAGAGAAACAGCTATTGGAGAGAAAGGAAGGAAATGGGGGAAAAAGCAAGATATGTCAAGTACAGGCAAAAATTTAGTTATATATATAACTAAAATGTACAAATTTTTACAGAAGGAATATTTTTGAGGTGATAAAATTATTGCTTTTCCTTCATCATACAGTAGAGATATAAAGAATACACATTGTGTCTTTAAATAGCATTGTTTTATATTATTTCTGTTTAGAAAAACTTTTAGAGAGTGATTTACTGTCAGTTGCTTAGGAAAGAAGATACATGATTGCTTTCATGGGCCACATCATTTTCCTATGATTATGGCTATTGAAATTCTTTAATAATAATACTATGGGATTTTTACAAAATTCCAAAGCATCTTGATATTCCAGTGAAGGAACCGGGTCTTAGGGGTCCCCCTGCAAAAACTGAGGGTGAGCAGTGCGACCAGCCCGGAGCTGGCTGTGGGAGGGAGGTGGAGAAAACGTCAAAATAAAGATGCTTTTGCTAATTCCAAATTTCCATGCTGCGTTCAAGTTTCACAGACTTACAAGAAATGAGATGTTTTAAAATATAAGAATAAAATTATAAATAAGAAACTTTGGAGTAATTAAATTTAATTACTACATTCCTAAATTTGTAGATGTTACACCTCTTTGCTCCTGCTAAATGGCACAGATACGTTGTACTAGTAGCGTGCTCGTTGCAAGGGAGATGAGAGGAAAGCCAGGGTGGGGTGGAGGAACACACTGCATCTTTCTACTGCTCCAGTTTCAGCCCACGGCCTGTGACACCTCTCTCCTTGCTGGTCTTTGGGAAACATGAGAAATACTATCTCCTCAGCTTCTACTGGGTGTCATGCCCATTATTATTTGACAACCTGTAGCTATAACAGCCCTCGTGCTTCCAATCCCTGTGCAAGGAAAATCTCTGTGCAAGCCATCATTGCAGGTGAGTCTCATGGCAAGGCGGGAGATGGATTTGGAATCAGCCATGATCTTCCAATTATTTGCCTTCAACTTGAAGGTAAATGGAAGGCAGCAAATGTAACAGGATGCCATGAATTAAAGGTGAGAAGCCAAAGATACAATTGTGATTTCCAGAACTGCTGCCAGCTCTACAAGGAAACTGATAAAGCTTGGATACATTTTGTCTTTCTGAGTTTTAACCAGTGTTTAAAAGACTGTAAAGAAAATATATGATTGATTGTTCAATATTAGAAGCAAGCAAATAATCAAGTTAGAGAAAAAAATATTAGATCGACTTTTTGATTACATGTTAAGTCACAGTAAAAGTGATCCAATTTGGTTAAATTCATATGTGCCTATTAAATTTTAAAGCCTATAATAATTAGGAATTGTTTTAGTTTTGCAAGTCTGATGGCATAAAACTTTCTCTTTACCTACAGCAACATAAAATAAACAAATAAAAATAAATATTTCTAATCCACAGCAAGATTTTTTCCTAGTGAATATTTTGATATATTAAATAACATGTGATTTGAATTTTTAGTCTATCCTCACATTTATAGAGAGGAAAGCAATTTTTTCTCTCCAATGTGCAGCTGTGATTGGAGCTCCTGTAGTTAATGCATGTTGTGTGTTAGAAATTCAAATCATTGGAGATTTACAGAAAAGCAGTCAATACACTTGTCCATCTGTGTGATCCGGACTGCATTAAACAAGTTTCTAGTAGAATTGTTATTATTGTCACCAGACAAAGATCAGATGTTTCAAGATCCCAAATCACCACTCTGAAAAATTAACTCTAACTACTTTATCTAAGAGCTAGGTAACTAAATGGAAAATATTAAGGATAAGCACAGTTTTAAATCATGAGCTCAGTCACCCCAGGGATCTCCCACATTTATCAATTGTGAGGTGACATGCATGCATCTTCAGGTCTGTACTACTAAGCAATATGACTTTAATATTGTGTTTGACACTAAGACTTTAACTAGTCACAATTCTATCATTAAAAATATGTCTCCCCTGTCAATTTCAGCTTTATAAAAACACTTTGTCAGGGAAGAGGATAGACAAAAGATCAATTTCCAGTTAGGTTGCCAAAAAAGAGAGAACTGAATAAGGAAATAAAATAATTTAAATAATTATGAAAAAATTGGAGCTCTAGGTCACATTTGACCCAGTTATTCCCCTTCTGGATATCTTCCTTAAAGACTAAAAACATCATACCACAGTGATAGGCACACACTCATGTTTATAGCAGCACAGTTTGTAATAGCTAAATCATGGGAACAACTGAGGAGCAGATATAAAAGAGGTGGGGTTTTTTTTAATGCAATGGAGTACTACTCGGCTATAAAGGATAAACTGGAAACATTTCTAGGTTAATTGCACCTGAGACCATACTTTTAAGTAAAATAAATCATTCACATGTGTGTGAATATCACATTGTTTATCTAGTTGAAAAATTAAAAGTGTAAATAAAGACCAAAGTGTATAATAGATATTTTAAAATAGGAAGAAATTGTTCAAAAGAAAGGGAAACTATAGGGGAGCGGTGGGAGAAAAGAAGGAAAGGAAAAGAAAAAAAGATAAAGTTTCAATGGAAACAAATCTTTGCAAATATGGAAGGGAAGAGAGGTTGAAGGGATGAGAGGGGATTGGGAAAAAAAGAATAAAGATATATTATGAACAGGTACAAATTCCTTATGATGGATATGATTATAATGTATAACTGAATTGTACCAACTAACAATAAAATTTTAAAAACTTAAAAATATAATAATTATGAAATTTTTCACTCTATTTTTAAAAACTATGTAATAGAGTTCATTGGAAACTCTATTAAAAATTGAAATAATTATGATAGAAAATCTTTGGTAGTTGTAATTTATAAATTACACATTTTTTTCACTTCATGTAATAAAACTGTAGACACACCATTTCATTTATTAGGCTGAGAAATTTCAAATCACAAAAACTCAGGAAGTTATGGAGCTTTGAATTAATCCATTGACATGTCAGAACACAGTGAAGAATTTATAAATTATTAAATATTATTGTCCTAATAAACAATATGCTTTCCAATGTGAATAACAAAAGTTTGTCTCCTCCAATGCTATGTATGTTCCTCCCTTTGATACAAGATTTAAAATAAGTCAGTATGATGATGCTATCACATTTAGGGAATATTTGATTTTCAAACCAAGTACCGAGGAATATTCTTTAATTTTCCTAGCTCAGTTAATATCAAGAAAGATAGATAGATGCTAGTTATAGGGTAGTAAAATGTGTGTAGCACATAAGAAATAATGAATTCTACACTAAGTTTACTGACAGGTGTGTTAAGTTTAATGTCCCACAAGCAAAATTTCTATACTCCGTTTAGGCAAATGTTAAAATACATTTTGGTTTTAGCATACTTTACTGAGTTATTTTAATCTACATATCCATTATCTGAATTTCATAATAATGCTGAGGTAATAATTTCAATCTTAGAAATGAGGAGATAAGACGTCCAGGGTATTTTGTGATTGTCCAAGCCGTAGATGATGAACTGCTGAGATAACGCGAGCAGGGGTCCGCTTCCTGACTCCCAAACTGTTGCTCACCTCGTCTTCCCAGCGCTGGTAATCAGCCAGGCACCCTCTGCACAGCCAGGCAATGCTGTAGGTTACCTACCCTGTCTCGGGGGTTTTCACAGTAAGAAAATTCAAAGGACAAGTGTTGCTAATTGCTCCTCTGTGGTCGTGGGTCACAAAATAGACTAAATAGTTAATTGGTGCCTTTAGCACTCAGATGATTTTTGAAAACTGACACAGAACCCCCTAGGGAGCAAAGAGTTAAATTAATGGATTGCTCTTTATTTAAAACCCCATCTTAGTCATTATTCCTACTTAATGCTTATATATTTCTGAAATTGCGAAAATCAAAAAAGCAAGTGAGCATTATGAGGAGCATGAGAGGGTTGTGTCACTGCAGCCTCAAACCTCAGGAAGACGGGTAGGCCGCCTCCAGGCGGGTCACCAAGAGTGAGCCCGCGGCCGTCTGGCTACGGCACCCGTCACTGTCACTCCTGTGGGAAGAGCCGTGACCTGTGCCAACTCCGTGTAGTGACTTGAAACTGCTTCAAACAATATGGATCCATTTTTATCCAAATGTCTGCAAAACCTAATGGGAGTGGCTGATGTTAACAGTCGCACAAGTTAGTAAGATTGAAGCAGCAAGTATAAACCATACACAGAAAGAATCGCACAGCCCCAAAGTGAGGACCACACAAGACCAGAGTGCAGCTCTGAATTTCCCAGCCTTAAGGAAGACAAGGAGGGAGCGACACGGCATCCAACAGTCAGCGGTGGAACACGTCCCACGTCAGTGTGACTGATTCTGTGGAGTCCTCAGCCCCTCACACACATGAAACTCAACCCATACTAAGCGAATGTTCAGTATGATGTTTGGGGTAAGACTTGGAAATACTAGAATTTTCAAAGCAAAACAAAATTTAGTCCACCAAAGAATTAGTCATGTAGATCTGACCCTAGGCTTCCTTGATTTTAGACAAGTTACGGAATCTTCTTGTGCACAGAGCACACCCCCCCAGCGCCCCAGTCCTTCACAGCCTTCACCGAGGATGCTCCCGGGCCTTAGCACCAGCGCCAGGCTCTTCCTCAGACATGCCTGGCCCATCGGATTTCAGGGCTGGCTGTCCCACGTTCGTGCTTTTGCAGAAGTGGTACTTACGTCCTGTCACTCAGCTCCTTCCCTGTCTTCTCCCTACCAGCAGGGACTTGGGATTAAATACCTCAGCACATGCCTATTCTTGTGCGCCGGTTCTTGTAATTCCAGGAAGTTCTCCCCGCTTCACCTGCTCCTCGCGGCACGAGCATCCCCTGACTCAGTCTGCCAGGCTGTGTGTGTCTGCAGAGAGCTGACTGAGTAGCTGACAGCCAGGACAAACTCTGGCTTACCTGAGAGTCTGTCAATATTTCTTTGATAAATAAAGGAACAAACATGAACAAGATTTTTGTTTTCTTCATTGTAAATTGTAGCAAAAAAACAAAAACTCGTGAGACTGGTCATTACACTGAGGTATCTGCATCATAATAAAAATATCACCGATGAGCTTTAGAAAGATGTAAAAGCAATTTTCAAATATCCTCACTTCATAAAAGTTCTCTAAAATTTGAGGTAATAATTATAAAAGAAAGGATGGTGGTCCTGTTGAGGACCAAAATGATGAATATTTAGCATATAATTTCACAGTGAACTGACCAATCCTAAGTGGAGAACTTGACATAACAGGAGGATGCCAATCACTGCAATTTTCTCTCTTAAACATCGCTGTGCTTTTAACATTTCAGACCCAAAGTCATTCTCCAGATTGTGGGACTACGCTTTTAGTGTCTTCCACTGCTGTATCGGGAAAAATGTTCAGTAGAATTACGAAGTCTTTGGACATTTGTTACAAGAGTTAGAAAGCCCAATCAGTGCCCTTGACCTCAGATACCTACACGTGGGAGTTACTTGTAAAGCTATTAAAGCTTTTTTGAGAAACTCTCATTAATAATGACTGGAGCACGCCAGTTCTACAAAAACAATTTTAGAAAGGTTAATGAAAATATTGTCCCTAAGAAGCATACTCATGCAAGAATGGGTAAACCTACAGTCAGGGCCCTTCTTTTCCTGCAGTTTTATATCACAGAGCTCGGAAATGATTATTCAATCTCAATTGTTTTTATTCTTCAAATGAAGCCAACTTCCTCAGGCTTACAGAGTACATCCCAAGGACGACCTATCTTGAACTTCTACGTGTGTCTGCCAGAAGAATTTAACTGCCAGGTCTTTTCACAAGTAACTGAAGAACTTGGCTCATTTTGTAAAATTATGTTAAAAGGAGTTCAGTAAAATATCTAACAAAAAATCCGAGTTTTGATAGAACGTATATGCTTTATCTTGATGAGTGAAATAAGTCAGTTCCTGAGGTCATGATAAAATAGTATCAGCCCTGCACAAGAGATAGCTGTATTGCAATCTGTTATGGTAAGACAAAAGAAATACCATTCATCTAAATACAGTAGCAGGTCATTAAGAACTTCTGTGCATTGCAGCTAAGAGGCTCAAACTGCTGAGAGTTATACTGTGAGAAATTATTCTTTGTTGTACATTAAGAATGTGCTTGCTGCCTCTGCTCTTGAAGTATTTTCAAATTTCTATGGCGCAGGAATATCATAGATCAATTTTAAGCTCATTTAGTTTTCACCAAACTGAATGTTTGTATCATTTCCAAGATTTTTTGATAGATCAATTAATTAAGTTTGCAATTTTACAAAGAGAACCCAGCCCAGAATAAAACAAAACTTCCCATCGCAGGGGAAAATTTGCCTGAAATTGACTCACACCAATGTAAAACAAATCTGCGTTTGCTTTTAGAAAAAAACATGTGTATGAACAGAAAAGAATATTTGAAAATTTGTGAATTATTGATATAGAAGGAATGGAACGTTAACCTTTTAAAAATATCCTGCTTTGTTGGTTCTGCCATTTCCCTTCCACCTTTGGTCCTGCCACTCATCCTTACACACTCAGCCCTGCCATGGGGCTGCTAGATTTAGTAAGGGTGATTCCTGTACCCGTGTCTGCGTATCACTGGCGTGAACATGTAACATGTCAATTAATCTGACATTTATGACAACCCTTTGAGGTGGGTGCAGAAGTATCCCTACTCAAAAAATGAGGAAACTGAGGCACGAAGTTTGAATTTGCTCACCATTGGGGTCCAGTGCATTCAGGAGCCATTCTGCCCCAATGACAGCATAGCACCAGGGATTTCAGGGTCACAAGCAGAGCAGGGGTAGCCAGGGAATCAGGGTCCCAGGCAAAGCAGGGATAGCCAGGGAGTCGGGGTCACAAGCAGAGCAGGTGGGGCCAGGGAGCTGAGCACTGGACCTTTGCCCTGTCCTTGGGTGAAAGAGACTTGTGTGTCATTGGCCCTTTGAGGGTGGCACCGAGTCACTCCCCCATACTCCTTAGATACCTGGGCCTGTTCGTTCCCCTCAAGGGACCAATGTGCTTATTTAGTCTTACTTCACCAAACTGCGTCCTGTTGCTTTCTTTCTGAGTCTGAGCTGTGAGAACAGTGGCCACTGGCCAGCAAAGGCCTTGACACGAGGTCTGGTCCTTTCTCCCAGCACAGGACGCTCCCTTAGCAGGAAGTCAGCTTTCTGTCCTCAGCAGCTTCACCTTTTCGCATGAGAATATTCCCAGTTCTCTGTGTGCACACAGACACACGTGCAATGTGCATGTAGTTATATATAATCACCATTGTATATTAAACCCTCAGCCTTTTTCTTCAATTTGTAGGTGAAAATCCACCATAGTAATTGCTGCTATTGCTTAATATTTTTAGATGTCCATAATTTATTTCAGCACTTATCAACACAAGACATGAAGTGGAATAGACATTTATTCTCAATCAAATGGAATAAACATAAACTCTGAATGCACACATAGGGAATACTGTTTAGAGAGACCAACAGGTAACTCTGCTACTTGTTTTTTAAAGATAATACCCTAAATCATAGGGCATTGATAATTGGATTTTTCTAAATTTCCAAGCAATGAAATTAATAAAAATTTAAAATTAATACAAAATTTACTACAAAGCAGATGAATTTTAGGGTCTTGTTTTTAAATAACAAAAAATACTGAGAAATAGTCTATGGAAACAACCCCCCAAAAAGACAAATTATGCCAATATCAATTTGTTATTTTAGCACACTTAAGCAAATTGAAGTACTACAGAATTAACATAATCAATGTTATACAATCAATAATGAAAACAGAGAAAAACACTGACTAAACCTTGACGAGGCCAATTTATTCCCATCATTTTAACACCATCACATTGGTTTTCCAGCACAGTTTCCCTCCTGAAGGATGCTCTGAGAACACGAAGTAATCCGTTTAACGCTGCACAGTATCAGCTCACCTCACTGCGTTTGAATTAAAATGTTTATAGATCTTCCTCTAACCTCCTGCAAAGAAGAACGATTTCTTCCCTAAAATGCAACACACTGGGTTACACAAAATAATAAGCCACACATCTCAGACTCTTTCCACGTGCACAGTGAAGATACGGCAACAATCATCGGTACTTAACAATTGAGTCACAGCTGCACAATTTCTTTCTTTAGAAATGCACATTATTTGAATGTGTGATTAATCCATTTAAATCAGGGCATCTCATTAGTAAGGAAAAAATCATTTCAATAAAAATACTTAGTGTATCTATAAAGCTACACCAAATTTACAAACACACAGATGTCAGCTTACATACAGCTTTACATTTGTATTGGGAAGGTTTTGTTGTACCCCCAGCAAATGTAAATTGTTACTTTTAGGAACTTGTCAACTGGCAAAGAGCCAGTGAACTGTAAAGCAGGACAATTGTGGTTCTACAAAATCTATAAATATTTCCAAGGGTTCTGGTTAAAAGGATATCTAGGTCAAGCATGGTGGCATACACCCATAATACCAGCATTTAGGAGGCTGAGGCAGGAGGATCACTGTGAGGTGTTGGCCAACAGTAACTTTAATATCTTATCCAAATAGAAACCCATTTGGAATATGTGATTCAAAATCCTTGAAAAATTAGAATTACATAATATGCATAACAAATGTATAATTTAAAATTACAAATAAAGTAAATGTTGAAATAGATGTGGTTTTCAAAATACATGTAGTTTTGTATTTTTATTACTTGTCAGTTTAAATGCTGCCATTATAATTTTGAAATAATTAGTGTAACAGTTACTGTACATTTCCTAAATTCTCCTTTCAGGATGAAAGTTGAAATCTGTAGGCAACTACATAACACACTCAAGCATTTCACTCATTACAGAGACCAGAAAGCTGCCAGGACCACTGTCACGGCTTAGTCACGGGTCGCACTCACCTGAGTCCTACAGAGCCTCAACCTCTAATGTTCTGGCTAATACAGCTTCTCATGCAAACTACTGAACGTGCTTACTTCACATTTATCTTCATTTGTTATAAATGTTCACTACAAAACTAAACAGCAAAAGTTGAACCTGCCTATTGGCTAAGGATAAAACTAAGTGTATTTGCTGTAGCATTGAGTGACATTTGACTCTTATTTACTTAATAGGAAAACATACACTTTGTCTCTGATATATGAGGTTCTGAGGGGAAAAAGAAAAAATGATTAAATTTTGCTAACTTCCATTGACTTACATGTCATTTTATTAAATTTATTTCCATTACCAAAATTATTTGATTCCATGTGACCTCTCTCCACCTAATTTTCAAGTTCTCTTTGTACAAAAACCAAGTGTTACTGGCTAAACAATGCCTGCATCCATCTTAACCCTATGGTAGACCAAAATGAGTTTTTCTGCTGGTGTCTTGACTTTGCAAAGAGTGTGCATTTTAGATTTCCACAGGTGATCGAACTGTAAGAAATAGCACATAACCTATGCTCCTTTGTAGCCAAGACCTATTTAATATGTTACCATTGATGTTACCCAGCAAAACTAGAGTACTGAAAGTTAGACACACAGAATTTTTTTTAAGAAAGAAGAGATTAGAGTACTATAAAACACTCTGAGAATGGGATTTTCCATGTGGTACCAAGAGGTACAGAAAAGTCATGCATTTAAGGACATACAATGACAGACATCACAGAGAAGGCAAAGAAATAAGAAGTGGGAGACACATACATATTACTCTGGCCTAACTAAAAAGTGCACTTAAGCCAGGTTTCTAAAGCAGTGGAAGTCTTAGTCCTGCGAGGGTGTAATATATCCCTTCACACAAGCACACATCCCACTGTGCTGTAAAACTGAAACAAGTCAAACCAGACTGCTGTAGACTCAAACACAGAATACTTTGCAACCATAAAAGCTGACGAGGAAATGTTTTTATTCAATTTTGTTGGTCTATGCCAAAGTGAAGAGATTAAAAAAGAAAGTCACAGTGAGAAAGTTTATGTGTCTCTATGCTTGAGGTTTAGATTCGTTGAAAAGAATTTTGGGAAATAACGTTGGATACACACTAAAACAGCCAATTGGAAATGATCTTCCATGCTTATTTTAACTTTTCCTTAAACTTATTGTATGCTGTTAAAGGTGTTATGGCTCATGTCTAGATGCCCCTGACCAAGCCTGATGCAATCATAGGACTTTTCAGAGGAGGCTGAACCTAGACGATGCCCTGAACTGTCTATGAACTGTGAACCAAGTAAACTTTTCCCCTTTTAACTCTGAGGGTTGGGTGTTTTGTTTCAGCAGTGTAAAACATAACTAAGATAGAGGTTTTTAAACGCGATAGAGACTGTGATCAGTTTTCCAACATAGAGAATTCAATAAACCAAGACGAGTTTCCAGCTTAAGAGATCAGATGTAAGCCTGCTGGTGCACAGCGAGGAAAGGATGAAGACAATTTGAGAGACTAATTGTTCGTAAGAAAATGAAGATGTAAGAATGAAAAGAGGCTGAGTAGCTGAGGCTTCATTACACTAAACTCTTCCAGGGTGGAAGCGGCATTCACCAGACTGTAAGAGGAGATGCTCAGGTTCCAGAATTACCCCTGAGATTTGTTAGATAGGCCATACATCATTTTCCTCTTCTTTAAAATTTTATATTAATGATTTAGTAAGTGTCTTATAGGATGAGATGAGAATCAAATGATGTAAAACATACAAAATTATTTAGAAGATTAACTAACTTAACAAATGCTATCAATAGCTGTTATTGTGAGAGATAAAACATGAACGATGAATGAAATATGAATGATGCCCTACTCTAAGGTGAGAGGAGATAAAAATTCTGTAATGAAGCAAAATAAAGAAGGCCAGTGTCTAATTAAAGTGGATGTGTATCTCACTCACTTTAACTTTCCTTCCAGCTGTTCCCAAGGCATATCTGGTCCCCCTTGCCATTTGTCATCTATATGTGCAGACTAAATAATTCCTTTGCAGGGCCCCATATGTATGCTGGTCATTAGCATTCTTGTTTATTCCTCTTCAAATACTTGTAGTTGTTTTGTTTCAGTCCTTGTTTTCCTTTCTCTTGTCAAAACAATTACTAGGATTTATTATTTCTGAAAACAAACAGGCAAACAACGCCCTCACTGGTCACTCTTGCAAGTTCACACTTTCAAATCTGAGACCACGCTGTATAACCTACCTTGGGTAACAGCACCGCTTCTGCTGTAGTTTCCCTGCCCACGACAGCTGCACATCATGAGCTTGAACAAGCATGACAGCACTCTGCCTGCTGTTTCAGTACAATCTGTTCCCCCTGTAACATTTCTAACTTTCATGTTTTCTTCTATTTTTCCTTTAATCATTGCACATTTATATCACTGTACCCCCTGTACCATGTGACCACCTGAAATAACACTGTTTCCCCTGTACCATGTGACCACCTGAAATAACACTGTTTCCCCTGCACCATGAGACCACCTGAAATAACACTGTTTCCCCTGCACCATGTGACCACCTGAAATAACACTGTTTCCCCTGTATCAAGTGACCACCTGAAATAACACCGTTTCCCCTGCACCATGTGACCACCTGAAATAACACTGTTTCCCTTGTACCTTGTGACCACCTGAAATAACAGTTTCTCCTGCACCATGTGACCACTTAAAATAACACTGTTTCCTCTGTATCATGTGACCAACTGAAATAACACTGTTTCCCCTGTATCATGTGACCACCTGAAATAACACTGTTTCCCCTGTACCGTGTGACCACCTGAAATTAACAGTTTCCCCTGTACCATGTGACCACCTGAAATTAACAGTTTCCCCTGTACCATGTGACCACCTGAAATAACACTGTTTCCCCTGTACCATGTGACCACTGAAATAACACTGTTTCCCCTGTACCGTGTGACCACCTGAAATAACACTGCTTCCCCATACCATGTG
This sequence comes from Dolichotis patagonum, assembly GCA_004027295.1. NCBI lineage: Eukaryota > Metazoa > Chordata > Mammalia > Rodentia > Caviidae > Dolichotis > Dolichotis patagonum. The sequence continues at coordinate 316 of PVJX010033377.1, read as the reverse complement.
ACCACCATCAGAGGTATTTGTGCCTACATAAGGCCTTTACCTTCTCAGATTTTTAAATTATAGAAAAATTTTTTGGCAGACCTGCATCTCGGCACGACTCTTTGGGACTGGAAGTCTCCCAGAAAGCAGCATCTCAGGCTGTCTCTTTGGGATCCGAAAATCCCGGACCATAGAGTGGCCTGAGCTGTTTGGATCGAAAGTCTGCGCAGACCTGCATCTCGGCGCGACTCTTTGGGACTGGTAAGCACGCCCTTCATCCGCAGGGAACTGCCTGGAGATCGGCATCTGGGCCAGGTCTGTTTGGCCACGTAGCCCC
>PVJX010033376.1:0-19725 GCA_004027295.1 Dolichotis patagonum | reverse complement strand
CTATACTGTCTCAATTGGCTTTATTCCATCCTTTTTTTTCTGTTTGCAGCCTCACTGTGTGTTCACTTTGTATGCCTTAATTTTGTAACATGAACAGCTATTTCTGGGAGGACAGTATGTGGTTTGTCAACTAGTGATTTATGGTTTTTTTTTGAGGTTTTGTATTGTTTCTACCCGTTTTTCTGTATTGCTTTTTTTTCCCTCTTTAAATAAAATTAAAAATAAAGTAAAGCTAAAATGACTTTAAAAAATAAAGGTGGAGGTCTTATCTAATTCAGTAGCAATGGAAAGAAAGCTGAATTCAAACAAATGGAGGATGAAGCCAATAGAACTTGGACACCAATTAGATAAGGTTAGCAAGAAGGGGAAAAAAAGAGTCTGGATGATGCCCAAAAATTGTTAAAAAAAAAAAAAATCCATTTTTCATAGTAATGCAAAAGCAGTGAAGAGCTGGCATTCTTGCTTTGCAAATGACTAAGTTCCTTTTACACTGACTGCAGCTAGTAAATGCAGTTTTAGCTCTGTTGATAGATCCAAGGGTGCCTTAAAATAGTGGATGGAAAAAAATTTATCATCTAGGATTTCAGTTACTCTGCTGTTCAAAGAGTCGATCTCTGAATGGAAGAGGGGGTAGGCAACACCCTCTGAGGGGTCATTTAATGAGTTATTGCATTTTCCTCTTCATCTGTTTCAGGATATCATTCTGCAGATACCCAGGTAGACATTAATGAAGGCTGGCATGCAGACTACAGTGCTCTGATGTAGATCCTCAAACACATTAAGGTTAACCTACTGCAGCACACGCTTTCTAAAAAGCTGCTTGACAATCTATACAAGGCTTTTGGCTTTTGATGGTCTTTACACCCTTTGCCCCACAACTGCCATCTTTAAAAATACATCCTTAGAGAGAGGTGGCACATGCCTGTAATCCAAGCACTCTGGAAGCTAATCCAGCTTAGACTAGAGAAAATTTCTATACCATGAAAAAACACTTTCTAAAGAGGTCAACAAGTACCTTGAGAACAATCAATCATCAGAGTTGGATGTGGGCACCTGCTTTTAATTTCAGTATTTAGGACTGTGAAGATGATGATAAATTTGAGGCCAGCTTGAGCTACACAGCAAGACCCTGTCTCAAAAAAATCAAGTTTAAAAAAATGAAGCAGTATTATAGACATCTAGGTAGAATTATAGGCTGGGCAGGGTGGCACACACACATAATCCCAGCACTCCTGAGGCTGAGGCAGGAGGGCGGTTGCAAGTTCAAGACCAGCCTGGACTACAAAATGAGCTCAAGGCCAGCCTGAATGGCATAGTGAGACCCTATCTCAAAAAAAAAAAAAAAAAAAAAAAATTATAGACAGGCCTACCAGGGAGTCAGAATAAAGAACACAATACAGCTGTGGCTGGAGGCACATCTGAAGATGAAAATCACAATGGCCTGATTTACATACTTCCCTGAGGGATAAATGGAAGCTAGAGATTATTGGTATCACCTTTTTGGAATTTCCCATATAAGTAAACCATTATCCCATTAAACTTGGGCCATCCTCTCCCACCAAGACTAAGACTAGATTATCACTCAAGGTTAATGATGTCATCCATATGCCCATATTACTATTACATTTATTTCTCCTGTGTCATTTGGTGGTCCAGTATCAGGACAGAAGAAATTAAAAGGCAAACAAAAAAGAGACAAGGAAACTGTAAGAAAACCCAACTTCCCTAGGTAAAGTGGCACATAGCTGTAATCCCAGCACTCAGGAGGGTGAGGCAGGAGTATCTCAAGTTTGAGGCTACCCTGGACTACATAAAGTGTTCAGAGTTAGTCTGAAACTACAAAGTAAGACCCAGTCTCAAAAATCCAAAATGCCCAGCACTCAGAAGGCTGAGGCAGGAGAACCACTGAGTTCCACGCTAGCCTGAGTCATATAGTGAGACCCTGTCTCAAAAAACAAAAAAGTTCACAGTGATAAATCAGAAAAAGATTAAATATTTCCCTTCTTAATGGGAAGATTTCTCTTCTTTTTTTTTTCCCTGTACCAGGGAACAAACTTAGGACCTCTCGCTTGCCAGTCAGGAGCTGTGCTGCTGAGCTACATCCCCAACCCAGAGTTCTCTCTCTTTCAAAATAAACATTTTCTGGACAGCAGTGCAAGCTTGTGATCCCAGCACTTTAGGAGACTGAAGCAAGAAAATCACAAGTTCCAGTTCTACTTTGGCAACTTAGGAGATCTTGTCTCAAAAATAGATTAAAAGGGCTGGATATAGCTAAGTGCAAAGGTCCTGGGCTCAGCCTCAATAATTCACAAAAGAAAGAAAAAAAAAAAGAAAAGAAACAAAGAAAGAAAAAGTAATAAATAAAAAGGGGACTGGGGATTTAGCTTAGCTGCATAAGCACCTCCCTTGCAAGTTCGAGGTCATGAGTTCGATCCCTGGTACTGATAAAAAAAAAGTAATAAAAAGGAAGTGACCACCACCAGGCTTGATGGCACACCAGAACTAGGGAGGCTGAGACAAGAGGATCACCACCAGTTCTAGGCCAGACTGGGCTCCACAGTTAAAGGGCGGCCTGAACTACAGTGAGTCTGTCTAAAAAAATAAAAAGGAAAGCAAGGACAGACATGGAAAGAGAGGTGAGAGGAAAGAAAGAAAGAAAAAAAGGGCAGAAAAGCAATTATAGCTGGGCATGGCGGCACACACCTGTAATCCCAGCACTCAGGAGGCTGGAGGTAGATTATAATAGCTGCAAGTTCGAGACCAGCCTGGGCTGCAAAGTGAGCTCAAGGCCAGCCTGAACTGCATAGGGAGACCCTGTCTCAATAAATAAATAAATAAATAAATAAATAAATAAATAAGAAAAAAATCATATATATCCATGAGGGAGGAGACAGGAGAACCTAAAACCAAAATTCTTTAGGTGCCCATTCCATCACTTATAAAAGAGACTGGTTTGTTTTTAATGTGGATTCCTTCAGAATCCCATGTTTGCCTGCCGTGGTGGTGCGTGTGCGCACAGTCTCACTCACACACACACACACACACACACACACACACACACACGGAATCCTAGTGCTCAGGCAGCTGAAGCAGGAGGGTTGCAGCAAGTTCCAGGTCGGCCTGCACCACATAGGGAGACCATCCCTGTCTCAAAAATGAAAAAACAGGGGCTGGGGATTTAGCTCAGTGGCTTAAGTGCCTGCCCTGCAAGCTCCAGGTTGTGAGTTCAATCCCCGGTACCACCAAAAAAAAAAAAAAAAAAAGAAAAAACATCCCATGTTTATTTATAGTACACTTGCATACCTATGTGATTGATAGAAGACTGCCCAATCTTAAAGTCAAGGTGAGAGCAAAAAAAAGAGTGGCAGAAGTGGTACTGGGTATGAGTTGTGACAGTTGTCAAGTCAAGATCTGGGCTATTTATGCCGACAGTGCTGCTCTGCAGGTCAGTTTCAAACTGCTCCCAACACAGCAGCAGCAGTCTTCCTGAAGTGTGTGTCACACCCTACCTGAGTAAAAGCAAACAATTCTATTTGCATAAAACCTATCTTCTTGTGCCGGGGACTTAGCTCAGCAGCATAAGCACCTCCTTGGCAAGCACAAGGTCATGAATTCGATCCCTGGTTGGGGGAGGGGGGACAAAAAACAAAACCTATCTTCTTAAAATAAGAAACTAGACTACAGGTTCACACAATGTAGTAAACAAATGCTCCCACAGTGAGAATTACACAATCAGAGGATACCAAGACACAGTTCCAGGTGTCCAAGACAGCTCACAGCAAATGCTGAGGCAAACAGGTTAGAGAACAATTTCTGGCATCTAAGTTGGGGTAGTGTGGGATACTGAATGCTGCAGCAGAAATCTCAAGGGAGGGAAGAGATAAGTTACTGCCAATCTCCTGTCCCTGAGGACATGCAGAAGTGAAGGGTCAGAGGGGAAATTAGGCACACTCCAGGCACAGGACAGTTTACAGAGACAGGACTTGAGAAGCAAAGCCACAGTGAGGTCAAAAAAGCCATGCTATGCAAGTCTTTCAGTAGAGTTCAGCACAGCTGGGGGTTTGGAGAGAGGATGGGAAAATCCAAAAGGCTATGGAGAAGGCATCAATCAGACCAGAAAAACAGAATGCCTCAGAGAGAGTGGGGTGTGGTGTCTCACGCCTATAATCTCAGCACTAGTGAGCCTGAGGCAGGATTGCAGTAAATTCAAGGACAACCTGGGTGTCTTAATAAAAACAAGTAATCTTTGGACTAGTTACAGTTCAATGGCAGAGTGCTTGTCTCTGGCATAGGAAAGATCCCTGGATCCAAACCCCAGAACCACGCACAAAAAAAATTATTTTTGGAAAATGGTAATCACTAGTAAAGAAAGCTTTAAAAATTTCTGCATCTAAAAATTCTGTATCATTTACTTTACCGAAAGTAAGCATGCACTAAGGACACACAAGACATCAGGATGTTGGCTAAGCCTCCTCCCTGACATGCAGGTGTCTCTGCCAGGTTTATTGGCCTGATAGCTGCTCTCCTTTGCAGTGCCAAGATTTTCTTCATTCACCAAAAATGTCTCTGAAAAAAAATTTTTTTTATCTCTTTCATCACCTAAGATTCAAGCATTCATAAAACACTCAACAGTATTAAAAATAGAGACTTCAATCTAAAAAGTTTTCAATTATCACTGGGCACTTTAAAAGGAAAAATTTGAAAAGTATATTAACTACTAAAATAGTGTTAAAAATTCCTCCAGTAGAAAAGAATACTGCTTAGTGTTTAAGAGTTTTAGTTGACTGGGGCTGGTGGCGCATGCCTGTAAGCCCAGTACTCTGGAGGCTAGGCCGGAGGATCTTTGAGAGTTTGATGCCAACCTGGCTTGCCTAGACCAAGGCCTGAACTACGTGGAGAGACCCTATCTCAAAACAACAAATAAAAAGAGTAAAGAAGGTGCCATTCTAAACTACTTTTGGTCCACACTGCTGCCTCATCCTAGAATCACAAATCCAAGTGAAGATCTGAAAAAACGTGGGGGGGGTATAATTATTTGGTATTTCTGTCCCTCAATATTAACTGCTCTTACCTTACACACATATACAAACAGTAACTTTGTAAAATGGTGGTTATTTTGCTTCCCTATATAGTGATGTATGCTATATGTGTTACAATGTATCCCTAAGTGAAACCTGCTGTATGTTATGATGTATCCCCAGGTGATAAGGGCTATATGTTACATTGTATCCCTTACATGGTAACATACCTTAAACATACATAGTGAAATTAAAAAAAAAAAAAAAGAATAAGACAGGGCTGGGGATGTGAGCTCAGTGCTAGATACTTGCCTAGTAGTATGCGCAAGGCCCTGGGTTCAATGGAGGGATCTTTATGCAATGATATGGAAAAATGTATATTGGCACATAAATGTATTATGACTTCTTTTATTTAAAAAAAACACTGTGTATCTTTCTCACCTCTACTGACACAACATGGGGTTTCTCAAACTTCTGGGACTTTATCCCAGAGTCATCCTAGATTACTACACCAAGTCCACAATAGATACCAAAAATTTTTGTTGAGTAAATGAGAATTTACTTCAGCATGGCACATAAGACACACTCAACAGATAACTTACTCAAACTAGACTCAAGGGTATAGCTCACTGGCATCTATTTTTATCTAACAATTGGTGGCCCATTCCTGTAATGCCAGCAACAGGAAGGCAACGGAAGGCTGATCATCACAACTTCCAGGTTAGCCTGGGCCACCTTATGAGTTCAAGGACAGCCTTGAATAGATAAGAGATCTCACCTCAAAAAAAAAAAAAAAAAAATCCAGGTGAAAGAGGCCAGGGATATAGTTCATGGCATAAGCACCTGCCTGGCAAGTGCAAGGTCCTGAGTTCCATTCCTGGCACCCCACCCACCAAAAAACAAAACCCAGACAAAAAGATACAGAACAATGACCAAGGTCAAACAGAGCATGGACTTTATGGATCACAGCACTTACTGAACCAGTAGTATAGATAACACTGTTAGGAAAAATGCAGCATACCCAACAAAAGAAAACAAGTGATTATTCTCTGCTAGTAAATACGGAAGCTGAAGGCCAGGCATGGTAGCATATGCCTGTTATCCCAGCACTGAGACTGAGACAGGAGAACTGTCACAAGTTCAAAAGCAGCCTGGGAAGGGCCAGGGATTTAGCTCAGCTGCATAAGCGCCTGCCTGGCAAGTGTGAAGTCATGAGTTCAATCCCCAGCACCAGAAAAATCATCAACCAGCCTGGGCTACATAGAGAGTTCAAGGCCTGCCTGGATTACATGGTGAGATCCTATCTCAAAAAAAAATAAATAAATGAAAAAATAAATATTGAAGCTAGAGTCAGGTGTGATAGCCAACTCCTGAAATCTCAACTACTTTGAGAAGCTGAAGATGGATCACCACAAGCTGAGACTATCCTGGACTATTTAGTAAGATCCTGCTGGAAATAAAAAAAAGAAAAGAAAAAGTTGGACATGGTTGTGCATTCCTGTAATCCTAGCATTCAGAAGGATCAGAGAGTTCCAAGCCAGCCTTGGACTACATAGTGAGCTCAAGGCCAGCCTCAACTGCAAACTAAAACCTTGTCTCAAGAAACCAGGTGGGGGAAAAAAAGTTTAAAAAAAGGCCGGAGGGGGGAAAAAAAAGGCTGGGGGAACAAAAAGCAGAGTGGAGACAGATCATGGAGGCCCTGCTTGAATCCCTAGCAGGGGAATAGAGTTATTAAAACACTGTGCTGGCTGAGGGTAGGAGAGGAAACAAGGTACTCCTACCGTCCAAAAGTAATAAATACAATGTGAAGTGATGCCATCACTGTACATCCTCTATATTTCACTTCCAGGAACTTAACTGACCACACCCTCCCTGTTAGCATACAACTCTGATCCTAAAAATTAAGATAATACATACAGGGCTGTGAATATAAGTTAGTGGTAAATCACAAGGACCTGAATTCAATGTCTAGCATGGCAAAAAAAAAAAAAAAAAAAAAGAATTTAGCCTGAGGACTTAGCGGCATAAGCGCCTGCCTTGCAAGCAGGGGGTCGTGAGTTCGATCCCCGGTACCGATTAAAAAATAAAAAAAGATAAAGATATCTTTATCTTTATCAGGTTCTGTGGCTATCTACAGGATTTAGTCCACACTGTTTTCATTTTTCATTACATGTTTGAACCTCTCCTTCCTTCAGCTCTGGTATTACATTTAAAAAATTTAGATAAACAAAAACAATTGTATTGCAACATTAAAATAGTATACTATTGGGCTGGGGATTTAGTTCAGCAGTGTAAGTGCCTGCCTGGCAAGTGCAAGGTCCTGAGTTCGATCCCCCGTATACTATTAAATCTTTGGTTTTGGGCAGTTACTGAGAATTGAAGGGGCATTCTTCTGACCTATATCCATCCTTACTTTTACTTTTATTTGGGACAGTCTTTTTCTTTTTCTTTTTTTTTTTTTTTTTGAGACAGGGTTTCCATAGGGGGGATAACCCAGGCTGTCTCTAATTTGTGGTGATCCTCTTGTCTCGACTTTCCCAAATACTAGCATTACATGTGTGTCCTGCCTAGTGTGGCTTGGGATAGGGTCCTGAGAAACTGTCCAGGTGGGACTCAAACTTTCTATCTTCCTGCCTCTGCTTCTCTAAATGCTGAGATTATAGACAAAAACACCAGCACACCCATCTTAATTCCTTAACTTCTTAATATAACATCAAAAGAAATGACCAAAGAAAGTAAGAAGGAGCTCCTGTGATATTTAAATATACCAAGCATGGTGTCACATTCCTGTAATCCCAGCACTTGGGAGACTGAGACAGGAAAATCACAAACTCAAGACCAGCCTGAGATACATTGGAAAGCCTATCTCATAAAAAAGGACAAAATTGTTTAAATATTTGGTGAAGTGTGTGTGGTTTCTTACCTCACCAAAAAATAGCCAAATAAACTGGGCTGGGCATGGTGGTACACACCTGTAATCCCAGCCCTTGGAAGGCTGAAGCAAGAACACTGCTCTTTGAGGCCAGCCTGAGCTACAAAGTGAGTTCAAGGCCAGTCTGAACTGCATAGTGAAACCCTAGTCTGAACTGCATAGTGAAACCCTTGTCTCAAAAAGACAAAAAATAAATAAAAATAAAGGTTTTTAAATGGAAGATACCACTGTCATCAAGAAACAAAAAAACTTATAGCATTACAGGAAAATATTTGCAAATCATGTACCTAATATGAGTCTTGAATCCAAAATGCTATATAATGAGCTAGTCAGGTGTGGTGCTAATGTAGTGCTAATGTAATCCCAGCATTTGAGAGGCTGACAAGGAGAATCCGAGTTCTCAGGCCACCTGGGCCACACAGTGAGACGCCATCTGCAAAACCAAAATTCCAAGGTTCTCCACCCCCCCACCACCTTTTTTTTTTCCCAGAAGCGAAGCCTTTGTTTGCACTGAGCTACATTCCTAGAACTTTTGAGACATGGTTTCACTAACTCATTAATGTTGTGTAGGCTGGGGTTGCTCTTGTATCCTCCTGTCTCCGGCTCCCAAAGTGCTGGGTTTAGAAGTGTGCATCCCCCACACCTGGTCACAGGGTATCTTTTAAGGGGGTCAAAAATGTGGTGATGGCTGAACAAACTTGTTAACATACATAAAATATGTAATGGTACATTTTACATATATATCATGTGGGAGAGGGTGGCGATCCTCCCCTGCCCTCCCCAGAATGCTGGGATTATAGGCATGGGCTGCCATCTCGCCCATCAGTACAGTTTAAATGACCTGTAATCCCAGCACGTGGGAGTTTGGCGCACGCTGAGTTCAAAGCCAGCCTGGGATACATAGTAAGTTCAAGACCAGCCTGAACTACAAAGTGAGGCCCTGTCTTAAAAAAAAAAAAATCTATTATACACAGATTTTCGTCATTCCTATAATTGCAATTGGTAATCAGAATTGCCCTCCTTGTGAGCCAAGTACCCGGTGCTTGGAATTATTCAAATTTCTCAACTTGCTTCACTCTTCAAACAAGGCAGCTCCAAAGCCAGATATCATAACTTCCATTCCTTCTGGATCTCCCAGCGGAAAGTAAAAAATTCCACAAAGTATTTACTAAATGCCTGCTGAAAAGGCAACTGAGCATGCCCGGCTTGGCCAAGTCAATTCAACAACATTCCACAACGAAAACTATTTCCCGCGTCAAGGAGGTGGAAAAGGGGAAAAACAACCACAATGCCTAGTTAGGCAATTTACCTAAAAGATGGGGTTACGGCAAGCTTCAAGGACCAAACAGAAGAACACTTGCACAGCTCAAACATGCACACTTAGTCAAGTGGTGCGGAGTCAGGACAAAAAAAGCCAACAAAACCTCACAACCTTAGATCAACCTTATTTCAAAGAGTGAGGGAAGGTCAGCTAAAGATGAAGAATGCCACTGACCAAAGCTTCGTATTACTCAGACGACCAGGGTTGCGGGATCATCATCAATAGAACACGGACCTCACATACAGTAACGCTCTTTTTGCAAACGAAAATGCCGAATGGTAGCCAAAACCAACCATCAACGTTTGCTAAACTCTTACCCCTACCTGCAACATCACCGCCATCTTCTGGATGAGAACCCAACACCCTTTCTAAAAGGCTTTCAACAGCAGCATCACCTCCGCGCAAAGCCCGGCAAGGTTGCGCTTCCAGGTCGCGCGGACAGCGGAAAGAGCGCTCTCCGCGCCTCCCAAAAGCACGCAAAGGGCCGCCGTCTTCCTTCCCCCACCCCGGCCCGGCTTCCCCAGGTCCGGCGCGCGGGGCCCCGCCAAGTACTGCGCACGGGCCTCACCTGCAAACGCCGCGGATGCAGGGCTCCAGCCAGATGCGGTAGGCGGTCTCGATGTGCTCCTGCGACACCTCCTCTGGCCGCACCGTCTCCGCCCAACGCCAGGCCGCCTTCTCCAGCTGCAGCCGCGGGGCCATGGCCTTGGCCCAAGGAGCGCCCCTCGAGCCGGCCCGCGGTCGCCGCCTCTGCCGCCCAAATGGGCTCCGCCACCTGCCAGCGAAGAGAACCAGGAGCTCCCTGAGCCAGCTGGCCAGTCAATCACCTGTGCGCGCCACTGCCGCCGCGCCCGCCCGCGCCCAACCCGCGCGACTGGCCGCAAAGCGCAGCCGACACCCGACACCCCCCCCCCCTCACCGCGTCCGCGGAGGGTGGAAGCGGGCTTCCCACCTCTTAGGGCGCATGCGCGTTCCCATCAGCCCCTGCGCCTCCCGCGCGGGTAACCCCACAGTCAGAGGAAGTGGAAGCGGTTGTCCAAGGCTGTCTTGCCACGTCCTCAACGCGGTAGCAGGGGAAACAACGCCTCAGCCTCTCTTCTGAGTAGCGCCATGGTACCACTACTCGAAAAGGCTACACCTGGAAGGAGGCCAGAAGACTGACTGCTGTTGTCGCCGGTATTTCCCCCTTTATCTGAGAAGGATTCACGCGAGAAGCTATATAACGCACACTATAGGTCCGCCGGGACTGTAGGGTGGGGCCTGTTTACAGTAGAAACAGAGTATCAAAAAAATCAAGGTCGGATCTCTGAAGGAATTTAAACCTGGGTCGGTCCTTCCCGACCACTCCTGACGTCACGGGGCGTTCTAGAGTTATTCTTGACCTAGAACAGGACTACGAGTCCCAGCGTTCAGTGCGTCGTGCCTCTTACTACGTGTGAAGCATGCTGGGACATGTAGTCTTGGAATAGGAGGGCTCTGCGAGCCGCAGTGCGCGCCGGGGTGTACGCAGGTGCTAGGGCGGAGCTGTTCCGCGAACAGATAAATCTGCGTTCTTCTATTCGGTTTTGTTTTTCCCCTTTTTCTACCTCTCCTCCTTCGTTCCCGCTATAAAAACATTTCTTTTCTGTACCGTGTCTCTCTCTTTTTTTATATACCGTGTCTCTTGCTCGGGGATATGAAGCATAATTTTAATCAAAATGTTTTGCAAATAGTAAAGGGCCGGTCTAGAGATACTACTTGACAACTTTAAATTTCAAATGGGAGCCCTATGGGGGGCCGTAAATGAAAAATTTCTGACTCTACTGCTTACCAGCTCGGTAAATCTTGAGCCTTGAATGACATTCATAAGATATTTGTTGAAGGCTAGATAAAAATAAGACACCACTAGTACTGGCTTCGGCAGGACATATACTAAAAATAAGACACTGTCCCTGCCCTTGAGGGGGTGGTGAGCAATAGAAACTCAAAGATCCTCTTCCCAGTCTTGGGAGAATTTGGAGTGCCTGAAAGCGGGCTTCCCAAAGAGACCCTAAATCCACCAATTAAAAGGATTTACAGTGTTGGAAAAGTCACCATTCCACATGCCTGCAGTCCCAGCACTCTAAATCCCAGCAAGACTGTCAAAACAAACAAACAAACAAACAAACAAACAAAAAACACCGTTGTACACCAATGACACAGAAAAAACTTAATGTGGAAGGACTACTTTTGTTTTTTTGTGCCAGGATCTTACTAAGTAGATCTTATTAAGATCTTATTAAGTATCTGGCCTTGGGCTATGTAGCCCAGGGTGGGCTCAAACTTGTGTCCATTCTACCTTAGCCTCCTAAATGCTGGGGTCACAGGTGTGCACCATGCCTGGTCACATATTCTGATACTGGAAAAGGTAAGAGAGATTTGAGGACAGGCCAAGACCTTGCCTTTATCCAAGGGACTCATTGGAAATTTTGTTTGTTTTTTGAGACAGGGTCTTGTTACACAGTTCAGGCTGCCCTTGAATTCACTATATATCCCAGTCTGGTTTAAACTCTTGGCAAAACTCCAGTTTCAGCCTTCCCAGTGCTGGGATTGCAGGCATGCATCACCACACCAACCACTGAAAGTTTTAAAATGTGAGTGGCCAGGAGTGGTGTAATCTAAGCACTCAGACTGAGGCGGGAGGATTACCTAAGTTCCAGGCCAGTATGGGTTACACAGTGAGTTCAAGGCCAGCCTGGACTACATAGTGAGACCTTGTCTCAAAAAAACACACACAGGGCCCGGGATATAGCTCAGTGGTATAGCACCTGCCTGACGAGGTCATGAATTCAATTCCTAGTAAGAAAAACACACAAGTAACCAGAACACATAAGACCTCTGTCTCAAACCCCCTCACACACTCAAAAAACCTGGTGAATGATATAAGGGAAGTTTGCATTTTGTATAGTTTCTTTAGTCTGGGTCAAGGTCAGAGACAGAGAAACCTCTTATGAGACTACTGCAGTTCTACAAAAGAACAATAATGAATTGGAGCAGTGCAATAGTTATGGAAGGAGGAGACATCTGAAAGCTATTTCAGACAAATGCTATAGTTTGGTGTTGATCGTACATAGAGACATCTCCCAGCGCTCTACCAATGACTATAGTCAGATCTTTTTTTAATGTTTTATTTTGACATGGGGTCAGGGGATCCTGCTCCTGACCTCCAGATTACTGCAGCTACAGGCACTCACCCCACCAGGACTGTCGCCAGACAAGGAGGTCCCCAAATTATAGATGTAGAACCTTGATTCAGTCTACCCACAGGACAGGTTGCAGGTTCACTTACTTCCATCACAGAAAAATAATTTTTAGAACAAATCAGTAAGAGGCATAAAAAAAATCAGGCAGAATTTTAAAAGTATTCACTCCGGGCTGGGGATTTAGCTCAATGGCTTAAGTGCCTGCCTGGAAAGCGCAAGGTCATGAGTTCAGTCCCCAGTACCGAAAAAAAAAAAAAGTATTCACTCCAAGAAATAGAATGTGGCCCTGAGACAGGTGCATTCTTTTATGGAGTTGGGAATATTTATGTTTTTTACTCGGAAGCATGGAAACCTGTGGAGTTTGTGAATCTGTAGGATTACAGAAGAAAAGGGTGGTCCACTCACAGAAAGAAAATGACCAGTTTCACAGGTGACAGGCATGCGCCTGTTTGGTTTTTTTTTAACGGGTGATATAGGTGGTTTCGTCTGAAAACATTCTTTGAAATTTTTTAATTCTTTTTTCCCCTTTCTTTTTGAGATAGGAAATTGCTGTGTAGTTCAAACTGGCCTTGAACCCACTATGTAGCACAGTGTGGCCTCAAACTTAACAAGAATCCTCCTGCAACAGCCTCCCAAGTGCTGCAATTAGAGCGTTCTTCCAGGCCTTTATCAATTAAATTCATCTATGGATTTACATTATCTTTAAGGGATTTGGGGTGTGATAGGGCTGATGAAAAGAAATATAAACAGCTGGGCATGGTGGCATACACCTGTAATGCCAGCACGTGGGAGGCTGTTGCAGGAGGATCCTTGCAAATTGGAGGCCAATATGGGCTACAAAGTGAGCTCAAGGCTAGCCCCAACGGCATAGGGAGACCCTGTCTCAAAAGAAAAAAAAAAGGGGGGCTGGGGATTTAGCTCAGTGGTTTAAGTGCCTGCCTGGCAAGCTCGAGGTCATGAGTTCGATCCCCGGTACCAAAAAAAAAAAAAAGAAAAAAAAAAGGAAGAAAAAAAAGTATAAAAAAACCTTTGGATTGCAGATTTGGGTAACTTTGTGCCCTGAAGTTGTACTCTTCCAGGTTTTGAATTACGATTTTCTTTGTTTCCTTTCTACCTTTTATCCCACCTCAGGGCCAGTATTTCTAACCCTTTCATTTATTGGATATTGGAGTCTGTCATAGACCTTTCCTCAGTGCTCACAACTCCTTGTCAATCCATAGCCTCACTTAGCGCATGGTGAGACTGTGAAGATTATTTAACCTGCTGTCGCTACTATATAGTAGTTTTGTTGTTTTGTTCTGTTTGTCTTTTTGAAACAGGGTTTTGCTATGCAGTTCTGCCTGGCCTTGAACTCACTGTGTATCCCAGGCTCGTCTCCCATTTGCAATGATCCTCCCTGTCTCGACCTACTGAGTGCTGGGATTACAGGCCTGTGCCGTACCAGGCTGAGTAGTTTTCTAATGTGGGAAATTAAATATATAGAATTTCAGCTGGGTGTTGTGGCATGTCTGTAATGCTGGGAGTCTAGGAGGCAAGAAGAGCTTATGCTTGAGCCCACCTTAGCAATTTACTGAGACCCTGTCTCAAAAACTAAATAAGGAGCAGGCAGTGTGACACGTACCCATAATCCCAGCTCTCCAGAGGCTGAGGCAGCATGATCGCCATGAGTTCCAGGCCACCCTGAACTACAAAGCAAGACCTCTCAAAAAACCAAAATGATTAAATAAAGGACTCGGGCTGAAATAAAACCCCAGTAAAAAGGGCTGGGGCTGTAGCTCAGTGGGTTAAAACCCTAGTGTATGTGTGTTTAATGTCCACCAAGTGAAGGCGTAGATGTAGAAGGTGGACGAGTTAAATTTTTAATAAATTTCAATTCATGCCTGTCAAGGACATCTATGTCAGGACAACAGAAATGAACCTGAATTTTAGAGACCGTTCAGGTTGGCCTCAAATGAACTCATGGTGATCACATGTGCACAGACCTGTGCCACCATGCTGAGCCACATATGTAATTTTAAATTTTCTAGTAGCTACTTTTAAACTGGATATGATGACACACACTTGTAATCCTAGCACTCAACTGGACTTTTTTTTTTTTTTTTTTTTTTTTTTTTTTTTTTTTTGCGGTACTGGGGATCAAACTCACGACCTTGCACTTGTCAGGCAGGTGCTTATGCCGCTGAGCTAAATCCCCAGCCCCAACTGGACTATTTTTTAAAAATGCAAACAACAAAGGCAAAGAGTTCATAAAACTGAGAAAGAATCATTTCCCATGGTCAGATATTCTATGGACAACGAAGGAATCCAACAGAGCAGTAATAGCTGAGCATCTAGAAGACTAGTTTAAAGAGGGCAGCATCATTAGAAGGGGTCCATGCTGACTGTAGCTTAGTGAACTCCACTGCAAACTCCAGACCTCCAGAATACTGCTGTGTTGTTATTTTTCTGTTGTTTGAACTCAGGGCCTTGTGCGTGCTAGACAGTCACAGCACCATTGAGCTGCTCCCCTACCCCACTCCGACCTATTTTTCTTGGTTTTTAGTCTCTCTCCCCCAACTTTTTACTTATTTTTTTATTTCATGGTTTTTTGTTTTGTTTTGTTGGTGCTGGGGATCGAACTCAGGACTGCGCGCTTGCAAGGCAGGCGCTTGTGCCGCTGAGCTAAATCCCCAGCCTGTTTTTTTTTATTTCAATACTAAGGATTGAACTCTGGGCCTTTGCACTGAGCTGCATCCCCAACTTTTTTTTTTTTTTGAGACAGAAACATCTCACAAAGTCTTTAAAGTGGCCAGGTTTGAATTTGTAATCCTCCTGCCTCAGCTTCCCAGAGTGTTGGGATTATAGGCATGAACCCAGCTATATTATCTTGTTTTTTTTTTTTAAACTGGTACAATAATATATACATACTTATAGGGTACAGTGTGATATTTCAATATGTACATACAAAGTAATGATCAAATTAAGGTATTTAACTTTTTTTTTTTTTTTTTTTTTTTTTTGAGACAGGGTCTTGCTGTGAAGTCCAGGCTGGCCTTGAGCTCACTTTGTAGCCCAGGCTGGTCTTGAACTCACAAGGATCCTGCTGCCTCGGCCTCCCAAATGCTGGGATTACAGACATGCACCACCATGCCCAGCTGGTGTTTAGCATTTTTATTACCTCAAACATTTCTCAGGTCTTTGTACCTCTCTGCTAAGCATTTTGAAATATACAGTAAATCATTGGGGGTGTTTTGTTTTGTTTTGTTTTGTTTTAAAACAGGGTCTTGCTGTGTAGTTCACTTTGGGTTTGAACTCACTATGTAACTGAGGCTGGCCTTGAATTTGAGATGATCCTCTTGCCTCAGCTTCCAAGTGCTGGAATTGCAGGTGTGCCCCACCACACCTGGCCTTGTTATTTGCTTTGTTTTGGTTTGGTTTTGGCTTTTTTGAGACAAATTCTCCCTATGTAGTTTAGGCTGGATTTGAACTGGTAGCGATCCTCCTGCCTCAACCTCCTTAATGTTAGAATGACAGGCATGTGCCACCTGAACCAGCTTTATTGTTTGAGACAGGGTCTTCTTAAATAGCCCAAATTGGTTTCAAACTTGCCATCCTTCTGCCTCATCCTCTCAGAATTCTGCGATTACAGGCATCCTGCACCATGCCAGGCTGGTAGCCAGTTTTAACGTCCCTACCTAAACTGTTCTACCTATGGGGTAGCCCACTGTGCTACTTTCCTGTACTAAGCTGTTCTTTTTACCCAGAACCAGTCTGTGATTTCCATCTTACGTGAGGCAAGTACCTACCTACTAAAGCCAGTGACACTCCTTTGAAATCAACCACAATGAAATTATCTCACCCTAATTAGAATGGCTGTTACTAAAAGAGCAGTACCAAAGACTGGCAAGGACATAGAGAAAAAAGGAAGCCTACACCGTTGACAGGAATGTAAATTGCTGTAGCCACCACTGCAAACAGTGTCGTGGTTCCTCAGAAAATAAAAAATTGAAATACCATATGCTCTAGCAATCCTACTCATGCGAATATACCCGATACATCCTAGTGTGGACACTCATCCCCACACGCAGGTTTATTGTAGCAGCAAAACCGGGAGTCAAGCTCGGTCCCCATCAGCAGATGGATGGGTACAGACAGTGTCGGAGCCAGTGGTGTACCCTGCAGCCGTAAAAAGGAATGAAACTGTCACTTGCAGCAAGGGGGATAAACCTGGAGGACATCACATAAAGTGAAATAAACCAAACACAGAAAGACAAATGTCACATGTTCCCAGTCACGGGCGGAAGCCATACAGGTACCATATACAGGTACAAATTCCCTATGAGGAATGTGATCATTGTGTGTATCTAAAATGTACCAATTAAAAAAAAGTGTGAACCTTACAGCTATGTGTGTTTCTGGGTCCCTGGCACCTAGAGCAGTGCCTGGCACATAATAGGTGCTCTGCATATGTTTGCTAGGTGAATAACCATAGCTGGGCATGGTGGCACACATCTGTAATCCCAGCACTTTGGAGGCAGAGGAAGGAGGAGTGCCCCAAGTTTAAGGCCAGCCTGGGCTACGTAGTGCCTTTCAAGGCCATTGTGAACTACATAGTAGTACTCTGTCTCAAAAGCTGTAAAAAAAAATTTACTCAGTATACAGTAGTACCTCGATTTACAAACGGTTTTTGGTTTTTTTTTATACTTTTTTGAGACAGCATCTTTCTATGTAGTTCAGGTTGGCCTTGAACTCACTGTGTAATACAGCAGGCCTTGGACTCTTGGCTGTCCTCCTACCTCAACTTCCCAAGTAATGGGATTACAGGGGTGTGACACCACACCCGCCTGCTCCCCACCCAGCTGCTTTTTGTTGTCCTTTTTGTGTTTTGTCTTGTTGTTTCTGGATATAGGGTCTCACTATGTAGTTCAAGCTGGCCTTGGAACTCACAGTGATCCTCCTGCCTCAGCCTCCTAAGTGCTGGGATTACAAGAATGCACCACCGTGCCTGGCCTCCTGTTTTTGTCTTTTTAAATGAATTTTATTTTGTTGTTGTTTATGTTGAGATGAAGACTCACTATGTAGGCCAGGCTGGCCTCAAGCTTGTGATTCTCTTGCCTCAGCCTGCCATTTGCTGGCTTTATTAGGCATGTGTCACTGTATCTGGATGTTTTTTTTTTTTTTTAAAGAGAATAAAACAAAAGGGGGCAGTACAGAGCAGATCAGAAGAGAACAACATAGGCAACACAGTACTTTACATTAAGTCAACTGGACATCAACAGTATCTAACACCATATCTCTTACTCTGCTATAGTTGAGCTGGATCTTTTTGTTTAATTAAATTTATTGATACAATTTAGATAAACATAGTGATCATATTTATCATTGAGGATTTGTACTTATAAATGATATGATCTTTATTCTTTTTTACCCAATCTCTTCCCTCCCTTATTTATACAATTTCCTTTCCATTTTACCCTTCTCTACTTTTTTATTCTAAAAGGTAACAGAAACCTGGAGGAGCAGGCCTGTAATCCCAGCATCCTGGGAGGCTGAGGCAGGAGTGATATATGGGAATGAAACTCCTGGTCTACTATATGTCCAGTCGGAGTTGGGTTCTCTAAAAATCAAAGAATGAATTTTAGAAACAATGGAAGTTAAGAGCAGAATATATTTATTGAGAGAAAGATATTTATTTGTCTGAGAGACAGAAGGGGTCTGAGAGGGTTGCCAAAGATTCTGTATTTTCTCGGGATTTTTAAAATTAATTTTATTTTAAAAGGGGAGCAAAATTAAACACAACAAAACAGAACAGAATGGGACACAAGCATAAATTTCAAAGCTAGACAACCAGAGATCCTATCTGTCATATTGTCTCCCATTCTCTTCCAAATGGTTGTCCCTATCCTTGCATATGGAGAGCTCATACCAAATAACAGCCAATCTTTTCACAAGATGTCTAGTTCACTGGCTCCTACTTGCTAGGCAGGGGGGAGGGGAGGGGGGACATGGGATGGGGGATAGGACACATGAGATGTCTGATGCTCAGCCCACATACAGGCAGGATCACAGTCACCCCCCAGAGATGGGAAGAGTTCCTTGTTCTCCCAGCACCCCAAGTCAACCACACGGTTGCAGGTCCCAATGTGCCAGGGTCTCTCTCCTTTGGGCCGCCGAAAGTCTGCCACACTCTCAGCCACCCCCAGAGAGAGGGGAGTTCCTTGTTCTTCCCAGCACCCTTTCTCGGGATTTTTATAGAGTAAAATCATGAGGTAAGTTGGGTCTAAATTGGGAAGAACTGGGAACTCACTTTGTTTAGCCAATAAGATTAATAGCTCAGGTAAAATTGATTAAATTGTGA
Organism: Dolichotis patagonum; assembly: GCA_004027295.1. NCBI lineage: Eukaryota > Metazoa > Chordata > Mammalia > Rodentia > Caviidae > Dolichotis > Dolichotis patagonum. Next base: position 896 of record PVJX010033376.1, on the reverse strand, counting down.
ACAAATGGGGAAGCAGGTCACATAGCAAGTGGGCATGCTTAGAGATCAGTGACTTCTATAGGGGGCTGGGATGGTGACTCCTGGCTTCTCCAGGTGATCCAGATTTAATCCCTAAGGATTATACTTAAGGGTGTGGCTGCATTTGTTTTGCCTTCTGTCCTGAGATCTTGCCCACAGCAAGAGGTGTGTGTCCCCTCCAAGGTCACCAGACATCTGGTCCTCTGTGCTGGCTTCCTCGAGGGCCTAGCCCTGTCTCACTGCCTATAATATTTCTAACTAGCTCAGCTGCCTGTAACAGGAGGATTTCACAGTAAAGCCTAGCCTGGGCAATTTAGTGATTTAGCGAGACCCTGTCTGAAAATTAAAAAGTAAAATAAAAAGAAAAACTGAAAGTAGAAAAATTAAAAAGGGCTGGGATGTAGCTCAGTGCAAGGCCCTAAGTACTACAAAAGAGAGGAGAACTAGAAGGAGAGAATCAGACTAACAAACCTATTTGTATTCTCATTTTCCATAATCTTGGATTAAAATCTTTAAACTTAACTATTCATTTTTCCATCAGCAATAGTCATGGCTCAGATAAACTCATGGGTTATGATACTGGGCCCTATGTGAAGCTGATTTGATTGCCCGTTTTTATTTGGGCTGTGAGTGTGGTGCTAAGGTGATCGTTATATAATCTAAACAATGTTTTCTATTTCTTTTCTCACCTATTTTGACACTAGCGTAGCCCATCGTACCTTTCTGCCATCTCTGCAGCTGTGGGATTATGAAAGAAATTCTGTTATTTCTTCCTCAATGGCCTAAGCACATTTTCTCACTGTATAGTGCATTCCTTAACTTGACTCTGTAGTGGTGGTGGGGAAGTATCATAGTGACACAGAGGTGTAACTCCCAAC
>PVJX010033375.1:0-19722 GCA_004027295.1 Dolichotis patagonum | reverse complement strand
CCATGAGGCATATATCAGGTTTTCTTATTATTAGAAACCATGTAGCGAGGTTTCCAGAATGAGAACATACAGACAAGTCAAAAGAATGAGAGTATGTCAACAGTAATATACTGTGTAAGTACTTGAAATGAGTTGAAATAATATAGGCAACACTTGAAAACCCTTGTGCATACTAAAATTGATATTGCACAGATATTGTTTGTGTTTATGTATTTAAATATCTCATGTGCATAGAATTTTATTTGTAATATCACTCAGTGTATTCATAATCACCAATAACTTTTGAATTTAGCAACTTTAAAATTAAACATGTATTTATTTTCTCTTAAAATCTCCAATAATAACATAAATTTCAAACTTTTCCAGATCCACCATCAATTAGCACCACCATAACTATAGAGGTGGCTTTTCAAGGGGTACTCACAATGGTTTAAAAAATTGAAAGCTATTTCCTTGTTTCTTGTATCTTGAAGTGAACTCTGATATATTAGACAGTATGAATTTTTAATGATGACTACTGCATGTAGCTTATACTAAGTTATGAAAGTAAAAGCTGGAAACTTTTTAAAAATTATTGAGATAGAAGTTTGTGTTCACCCTCAGTTTCTCTCATACTTTTCTTAATTGGAACATGGATTTAAAAAAAAAACAAGTAAGGGACAATAAGATATATATCTATTTTTCAACAAATTTTAGTACTTAATATGACCTTTATACATTTATTGCTGAATGTGGAGTTTGAGAAGGCTCAATTTAGAACACTTAGAGATAGCTATTTTAATTCATAAATGAAAAATTTGAGCTGCATAAAATGACACAATTTCTGTCAATGCTCTATAAAGAATCGTATAGATAGTACACATGTAGTTTCTTAATGTGCCTGTGTGCTGTCATAAAGAGATTTGTTGAGTTTTACAATTTCTATTCTTGAAGTTTAAAAAAAAAACTATGGTAGAATGCATGTACAAGTTCTGTGACAAAACTTCACTGATTTAACTTGCAGCTATTGTTTTTTGAAGTGCTCTGAACAACCTATGGTCCTAGAGTTCCACCTGACCACACAGCACAAAACTTTTCATAGATTTGTAAGATTATCTTATAATTTTATATTTCCATCATTTTATCTAAAAATAAAATTCTTCTTATGCTATAGTCATAAAGCTGACTTTCAAAGGCAGAAGAAATAAAGTAAATTTCAAATAGACTACCAGGTGATTTAATACGATCAACAAGAATGGAAACTGATGATGTCAAAATAGTTACCTCCTGATGTTTCTGGACAACTGCATTCATATTTGTGCATATATTGATTCAATAACTACATTCTGAGTGTCACATGAGTACTTTTCTACAGCTTTGTAAGATAAAGGAGCACTTGGCTTCTATCAGTATAGAAACTGAGGTCCACTTGAAGGCTATCTTGTTGCACAGTACAGATTCCACAGCCATTGTTCACTCCCTAAAGACCTACATATATAAATAAAGTACATTTACTTCAAAATAAATAAGTACTGTGTACCCTTATTTATGTGGTTTGCAGTTGAATGAACAAAATTTAGGTGACATATGAGTTATAAAATTTTGTCTGATCCCTTATTTTAATATCTTTTATTTTCCATCAAGAATTGACACTGCATTTTACTCACCCATTTTGTGTATTACATTTTGTGTTTGTATCAAGAATTGTGGTGATCAAATATCCATTGTATCTGCTACCACCTTTACATAAAATTAGAGATAAATTGATACTGTGAGTAATAAATATTACTTGAATGCTATGATTCTTCACATTGTGAAAAAAATTACATGGTATAAAACACAGGTACCATGTAATCTACAGTTTGACAATGCATTTCTTACAGAATACTATTATATGCACTGAATCAGGTAAACCTGTGTTATGTGGAATCAACTCGATTTTTCCCTATACTAAATACAGACCCCTTATGTCCCTATAAAAAATAGGGACACTGCTTCTCTATACAAAATAGTTCTGGCACATCACATTTTAACTAAACAAAATTCATTTTGCATGAGTTTGTGATGGCTTCAAATTCAGAGGTTTTGAATAATGGACTGTTGATAATGGGATATATGAGACTTTTGTTGTCAATTTCCTGTGCTCCACAGAGACACAAGTGAGAGAGCAATCAGGTCTTTCCCACTAGATAATTGGTCAATGTCTAGATTGTACCACTTCACCCTGGTGATGAGTAGTGTGGTTTGAATTGTGTGTCATTTTTCATCTACTTAATTCATGCCAAATTTTATAATATACATTACTATCATAAGAAACAATGATGACTTACTGCATAATTTATTCTCTTATCTCAGTCAGTTTGCTGTGATTGAAATAAAATAACTGGGATAATCAAATTCTGAATAGAAAGGTCTTATTTTTACTAAAGGCTTTGGAAGTTTCGTTAGTTTTTGTGTTCATTGTTTTGGGGTATTATATGCATAAATTATGGGCAAGTACTAAATAAATTTCTTATCTAATGGGCAAGAAAAAGTGGAATAAGAAGAAGTAGTTTTCCAATGTTCTCACATTGGGCACACACAATGAACACTTCCTTCCACTAAATTCACCTACTAAAAGTTCTACAACCTCCTGAGAGTGTCACAGGTTGAAGGGTGAGCTATGAATGTGTGAAATTTGGTGGGAAAAACCAAAACCAAAACTATAACATTCCTCCATCTTTCAAAAAGGAAATGATGTGGAGTAGCCAAATGTTTCATTGACATGACATCACAACCAAATGCTTGATACCAAAGCATAATTCTTTCTAAAGACATTATTATAACTCAAAGCATATAAAACTGAACAGTATTCCTTTGAGACATAAAGGAAACATTCATTCTACAACTCAAAATTTTATACATATATATGCATATATATATTTGCAATGTAAATATATATATGCATATATATATTTGCAATGTAATGTATAATTTACAGAAAAATTTACAAATTAAACTGCAATGACCTTTAATATATCTATAACTATGTGAAATAGACAAAAGACAACAGTGTGATTGCATACTATTTAATCCCAAATATTGCACATTTCATTTCAAATATTGTAATCCCTTTTTGTCTTCCTCACAATACAACAAGTTACACTTATGTTCCCATTGAGATGTCATTGGAATCTCAGGGAAGTAAATTCCAATCTACTACCTCCAATACAACCAGAAAATGAGAGTAAAAACATCAAGACATATTCAAAGTTAAGGGCAGCCAGTGGTCCTATGTCCAATCCCTGTGAGGATGTATGGAGAAAGGCCATGATTCAAGGTCTTTCCTAGAAATTATTATCTTGTCAATAAAGAAGTGACTCGATGATGAGTGACTGTGAGGATGACTGGAACTATGTGAGTAATTTGAGCTGGATAGCCAGATAGGGAGAAAAGCATCTTTGCAAAATGCAGGGAGAATGACATGGAGAGGGATCGACCTACCTAATTCAATGAAGGTACAACTGAAGTGTTCTTGGAGGCTCTTGTTAAGCTTTGATATGAAAACTTATGTTTCCTGGATACTAATAGCCTCCTTAGCTTGAGACTCATACCCAGCTGACATTCCTAGAGCTCTCCCATCCTACTGTGCTCTCATCTTTTACAGAGAGTACCATGTGGGGAAAGAGGAGATTGTCTGATGAGATTGAATACCAATACCATATTTAGGCTTATTTGCAATGCTTAGAGCCCATTGAAGATGGAAGGAAAAATCATAGTCAGCTCTGTACATATCAGTATATGGAAATAAGTCTCCATATAATCAAAGTCATGGCAATTGTTCTGCATTTAAGTGGAGTCACTCAAATTGTCTCCTACACACAGGATGACTGTCCTTATTACAAAGGGAATCATTGCTGTCTATTGGCTCAGGATACTCTTTTTGTTTTCATTAAATTTTACAGAACCTATCCAATGACATTTGATTTTGCCTCCATTTTAATCATTTTAAGAATAAAACATGTGTACCATTCACATGGCTAAAGCTTTATCTGGCTGGTGATTCTCTACAAAATTTGGTACTGCTTCCCTCATTTTCCACATTTTATCAGCCTGATTTGGAGGGAGTAATTTCTTTCCCTCTTTCTCCTCCTCTTCTGCTTATGAGATCTCCTCCATAAGCTCTCATTTTTAGGGGTCATTTACCAATAATCCTATAGTAAATTAACAACCATTGTCTCACTTATGATATTCATTTTTTAATACTCATATTGTGAGACATGACTTGTTACTCAATATAAGTTTATTAGAAATGTGTGTTCATCTGTGGAATATTTGTAGAACAAGTTACTCCAAGGTTTTACACTTTATAGAAAGTTGTAGTCCTCTCATTTGCACATTTTTCCAATAAAATGTCAGCTATTTATATTTGTTCTTTCCTAGTAGATTTGAATGTAAGTCATTTTATTACTAACAAATAAAAGTATTAGTAAAATGAATGAAATGATGTGGTATGCTCAGAAGACACATTTTTGTCACATCTTAGACACTTTTTTGTCTAAACTACCTATATTATATAATCTATCATGTAATATGAATTATTTCAATAGCTTCCAAAATCTTTTATGAAGATGTGTAATGAACATTATTTACTTATACATAATCTTCCTACATGTTCTTTATGTGAACAGAGCTTGAAGCTAATGGCTAGTTTAATTTTTAATTGTACTGATGTAATTATCATTTTGGCTTGTTGTTAAAAGTTTTATTTCTTCCGCCCTGGTAAGTGACTGTGGTCTGGCAAGCCGCAGCCACCCCAGGGCAGGGAAACAAGAAGCAAGAGTGTTTCCTAAGATCCGCGCCATGCTGGAACTTAGGACGCTGAGCCAACCAGTAAGCAGCCAGCCGCCCTGGGAAGTTACTGTGGTCTGGCAAGCTGTGGCCACCCCAGGGTGGGGAAACAAGAAGCAAGAGTGTTTCCTGAGATCCACACCATGCTGGAACTTAGGGCGCCGAGCCAACCAGTAAGCAGCCTGCTGCCTACCATGGCATGGGCTTAGAATCAAACATACCACATCCCCCCCCATTAACAATTGGGATCCAGGGATCTGGGTATCTCTTAGTAGATGACCATATCTGGTACAGCAAGTCGGGGGAGTTTCCTTCTACTATCTCTGAAGGCAGATATTTTTATCGCCGTTTTGCTTTGTCCTGATTAATGGTGTTGCTCTATTCAATACTCTGTGTTGATGTGTTCTATAATGTTGTGTATTTCTTTGATTTTGCTGTACCTAGTAGAAGAACAACTGTTGTGAAAACAACGAGATATACAATGTTGCCTGTTACTGTTGTCCTGGTGACCTGCTGTGATATTCTATGCCAATTTCACTATACTGTCTCAATTGGCTTTATTCCATCTGTTTTTTTGTAACTGTTTGCAGCCTCACTGTGTGTTCACTTTGTATGCCTTAATTTTGTAACATGAACAGCTATTTCTGGGAGGACAGTATGTGGTTTGTCAACTAGTGATTTATGGGGTTTTTTTTGAGGTTTTGTATTGTTTCTACCCCTTTTTCTGTATTGCTTCTTTTTTCTCTTTAAATAAAATGTTTTTAAAAAGTTTTATTTCTGTTTAAATGAAGAAATTATTTGACATACATGAATTAATAAATATGAATCAATGTTGAGTTATTAATGTAATAAATGACAAGAATACAGTCTGCCTAATATTGATGTGGATGGAATTCATTTGTGTACAAATAAACAGCATCAGCAATTCTTACTATTGATCATGTTTGAATTTCTGTTCAAATTTCTTCTTGCTCACCCTCCAACTCTGACCTTGCCCTTGCACACATCCATCTTGACATCACTTTCTCTTAATATCAGTGGAAATAGCTCTCAAAAACACTACTTACTTAGCATACTCATTAATAATTTCTTTTTCACTACCTTATAAAATATAGCTTGGAGAGTTACACAAACTGCAATTTAACTAGAATTTATCTATATGCTGAATAAGATTTCTGTTTTTATGTAATGACTTTAAGAAAGCACAATACAGATTGTAAGAAATATGATAGCATAGACAAGATTGCTTGCTTTCTGATTATTTCTAACAGTAAAATTTTACAATTTCCACTTGTTTTCTTGATGACCATGTCTCACACATTTACTTTCTAGATCATCTGTCTATAATACTTCTTAAGATTAAGGAATTGATGCACAGAAAATCCCATTCTTGCAAAAATATGGAGTAATTAAAATTCATGTTATACATTAGCTAAATAATATTTCTAGAGGAACATAGATGTGGCATAATAGTACTATAACTTCATAAGAGTATCAACTGTACTAATTTTTTAAATTTTATTTAAAGAGAAAAAAAGGATAGCAACAATACATAATTCCAAAGGAAAAAAAAGAAAAGAACAAAAAAAATCACTCAGAAATCACTACTTGACAAATTACATACCATCATTTTGGAAATAGTTGTTCAAGTTACAAAATTAAAACATACAAAGAAGACATTCAAACAATGAGACTCTTAACGGTTCTGCTCCATTATCTAACAAAAACAGTAATATGGTCATCCATTGTACAAACTTAAACATACATCCAGTTATATCATTTAGAGCACTTTCTTTTCCTCTCTTTTTTACAGTAGCAATCACACATTATGGGTTTTATTACACCTGCATTTCTTATTAATTTTCATGCTAGAGACACAATGTGATATTTATGAATATGATTCTTATATATTTCAATAATGGGGATAGTATCAAGTTGTCTCCATTTCCCTATGAAGACTTCAAGATCATCCTTCTTCATCGCTGAGTAATATTCCATTGTATTAAAATAACACATCTTTTTACCCACTCTGCTGTTGATGGGTATCTTGGCTGTTTCCAAGATTTAGCTATTACAAATTGTACTGTTATAAACATGGGTGCACATCTATTACTGTGATATGAACTTTTAGTTTTTCTGTGAAAATACCCAGGAGGGAAATAGCTGGGTTGAATGGAGCTTCCAATCCTAGTCTTCTGAGAATTCTCCATACTGATTTCAATAGTGGTTGCACCAGTTTACACTCCCACCAACAGTGGAGTTGTGTTCATCTTTCCCCCGCAGCCTCGCCAACATTTGTTGTCAGTTGATTTCTTGATAGAACCTATTCTTTCTGGAGTAAAATGAAACTTCAATGTTGTTTTAGTTTGCATTTCTCAAATGACCAGTGATGGTGAACATTTCTTCACGTATTTATTTGCAATTTGTATATCTTCATCTGAGAAATATGTGTTTATCTCAGATGCCTATTTTTGGAGAGGGTTTTTGAATTTGGGTGGCTTAATGTTTTTCAATTCTTTATAGGCTCTTGATACAAGTCCTTTGTCTGAGGGGTTGCTGGCAAAATTCTTTCCCATTCTGTGTGTTTTCTTTTCACTCTGTTGGTGATTTCTTTTGAAGTGAAGAAATTTTTCAATAATATGAGATCCCTGTTGTTGATTCTCTGAAGCATTTCCCATGCAGTTTGCATTTTGTTCATGACTTTTCTGCCTATCCCTAAGTCTCCAAGATTCTACCTACCTTATCTTCCAGTAGATTTAGTGTTTCTGTTTTAATGTTTAGAAAGAAACTGCCATTCAGGGCAAAGAATTAAACAAACTGGGAAAGCAAGGACTCAAGAGCAGGCAAATAACAAGACAAATAAAAACTAATACAAATCAAGTGTTAACACAAGTGTAAATGGCCTCAATTCACTGATTAAAAGAAAAAACCTAGCAGAGTAGTTAAAAAAATAAGATGCAACTATATATTGTATGCCACAATTGCATTTAACTCAAAAGAAAGTAATAGACTAAATGCTAAATGATGGAAAACAATACTGCATGCAAGAATCCAAAGAAATAAAGAAGTAATTATCCTATTTGCAAACAATATGAACTTCAAACAAACAATGTCATTGCATATTTCTTAAGGGAAAAATTAAAGAAGAAAAAAATAACAATCATAGATACATATGCATCAAATACAGGAGCAACCATATATTTAAAACAAATGTTAACACACAAGAAAAATCATGTAAGCAACAACACAGTGATAACAGGGGACCTTACTATTCCATTGTGACAAAGAGACACATCAACAAAACAAGGAGTCAGCCAGGAAATGATGGAAATATGTAAAACATGTGAACAAATCAACACAGAATACCCTTACAGAGTGTTCCAACAATCAGCTTCAGTATATACTTTCTTCTCAGTTTCACATGGGTTGTTCTCTAAAATATACCATATGCTAGCCCCCAGAACATGCTTAAGTAAATGCACAGGAATTGAAATTATCCCATGTATATTATCTGATGACAGTACAATAACATCAGAAATTAATGGCAATGAAAACTGCAATATCTCCATAAAAACATGGAAATTAAATAAAACCCTCTTCAACAACCAATGGGTCACAGATGAAATTAAAGTGGAAATTATAGAAATATCTAAAATTAAATGAAAATGCAAGAACATCTTACATAAACCACTGGGATGCGATGAAAACATCCTACAAAGGAAATTGATCACAGTAAATTCTCACATCAGGAAAACAGAATAAGCAGAAATAATCTAAAGCTACAGCTAAAACTTCTAGAAAAAAAGAGCAAGTCAAGTCCAAAGTCCAAAACAAGGAAGAAATTTTAAATATCACAGTAGAAATCAGTGCATTTGAGACTAAGAAAGCAACATGAAGAGATAAAGAATTGAAGAGACAGTTTTTTGAAATAATAAATAAATTTGATTAACCCCTAGCAAATCTTATAGAAAAAAGAAAAAACAAACAACAAATTTACACAATAATAACATTCTTCCACTTGCACCCTGTTAGATCGCAACAACTTAAGAGTGCCATGCACAGTGGACCAAGCAGCCAATACTTAGGCTTGTGAGAGGCATCAAATCTAAAATATCAAACCCTGCTTTGAACTGAAAAAAAATAGAGGAAAAAACATTTTATTCATTGCATATCAGAAACATAACCACATTTTCATTTTTTTTGTTTTTTAAATTTATTTAAAGAGAAACAAAACAAAACAGAAAAAAGGATAGCAACAATTCAGAATTCCAAGGAAAAAAGGAAAAGAACAATAACAAAAAAAAAAACTTAAGAAATTATTACTTGACAAATTACATACTGACTTCTTGGAAATAATTGTTCAAATTAAAAAGTTAAAACATGTAGACGTTCAAATAGTCAGACTGTTAACAGTTCTGCTCCACAATCTGACAAAAACAGCAATATGGTCATCTATCTTACCCACTCAAATATACATGGAATTATATCAAAAGGGTAAAATTAAACAGAACAAAGCAGATCACAAGAAAGCAATGTAAAAGTCATAAATTTCAAAACTAGATGATAGGAGATATTCACTCTCTATCGTATTGACTCTTGATTTCTTACAAACAGTTGTTCATATTGTCACATACAGGAAATTCACATGAAACAACCTAGTATGGAATTGATCTGAGCAGGATGAAGAGGATGTTTCAGGTCTTTAAGACCAGAAAATAGGGAAGCCAAGACTGGCTGTCATGGGGTCTCTCATTCTCCTCAAAATAGCTGTCCATACCTTCATGTGTGTTGAACTTAAACAAAACACAACAAGCTAAAATCACTCCAAAAAAAGAATGATAGTTTTGCTGGATTTCACATCATGACATTATGGAATCAGCACTGCGTACTGTAGTGTCTCTTTTTCTTCAAAGTAGTTGTTCATATCAACATGTGATATATAGTTGGTTCTCGTAAGCTGTTTATAAGCTCTACACATGCATGAGTCTCTACATGTATATCTACCCTTTCTGTATTAGAGGGAAAAACAAAATAAAGCAATATAAAACACAACAATTCCTAGAGAAGCATGAAGCAAAAAGTCATACAAAACCACAATACAAGGTGATCTACAATGGTTACCATGATGTCTCAGCAGTATATAACAACATTAGTACAAACGAAGCATTGGAGACATTATAAGACTTCAAAAGCAAGTAATAATCAAACCAGAGTGGGTATCTTAGTGAATCTTGTCATCTTCAGTGTAGTTGCCTATACTCTTAGACTTGATGCTATCAATCATAACTGATTTAAATAAAATCAGTCAATACAAAACAGCAATCTAACAAACCAGATTCAAATAAGATAAGTCATAATAAGACAGTATGAGTTATACAGGGATTCATGTTAAGTTGATAGGAAATTAGGGATGATTACCATAGTATGTCCTCTTATTTTTGGGATAGCTGACCAGGTCCTCAAGTCAAGTGTAAGTAGAAAAACTGGAACAGCATGTAATCCATCCAAGCAGAGTGATGAGAATAATGTAAATTTTAAATATTTTTATCCAATTAACAATATCCTCTGCCTCCCTTTTTAGACAGTTCCTCCCCTTTCACTCCCATAGGGTGCACTGCTTCTTTTGGGTTCCACTGCCTCCCTATATAGAGCATCTCAATGGACCCTATCTCCTGATCTACTCTGCCTGTGTTTCTCTCTGTTAATATTTCAAGGCCATCTATACTAGAGAATATAGCCAAACTTCTCTGCCTTATTTCTGCTATTCTGTTTTTCTGCTATTGGTTGTTTATTTTTCAGTTCCACTCCACTGTCTGCCCCGTTCACTGAGGCCTCTCTGCCACTGTTTCTGAAATGCTCATATTCTTTTTCTCTCTCTCTAAAATGTCCTTCAGTATTTTTTGTAGAGTTGGATTGGTGGTCTCAAATTCTCTTTGTTCCTCTTTGTCATGGAAGAATCTTGTTTCTCCATTAATTTCTGGGGAGAGTTTTGCAGGATACATCAATCTGGGCTGGAGGTTGTTCTCCTTCAGGGCTTGAATTGCTTCACTCCAAGCTCTTCTTGACCTGATGGTCTGTGTTGAGAAGTCTGCCATGATTTTTATGGGTTTTCCTTTATAGGTGATCTGTTTCTTTTCTCTGATGGCTTTTGATATTCTGTTCTCATATTGAATTTCTGTGATCTTGATTATTATGTGTCTGGGTGTAGCTCTGCTTTGGTTGTAGGTGGCTGGAGTTCTGTATGCTTCATACATCTGCATATCATTTACCTTTTTCTATGCTTGGGAAATTTTACTTAATAATTTCTGTGAATAGCCTTTGCAATTTCTCTGTTTTGATTACTGCTTCTTCATTCACATGCTTTATTCTTGTTATAGATCCTCTTGTTGGCTTCTAATCTTTGTATAGTTACTGCCTGCTCCCTTGTTATTTTTAAGAGATCTTCCCTTTCATGACCCCACATTGCAAGCCTGTGTTCAATTTTTGATAGTCTATCATTGGTTTCTTTCAAGTAGTTTTGCCAGCTTTCTATGCAGTCTTCAGTTTCCTGATAATCTCTTTGAATCTGCTTCATGAATTCTAGGTTTTTTCTGAGTTCTTCATTAAAATTTTCTCTCCTTTTGTGTTCCTCCATTCTTCTGTCTGTGTCTTCTTGAGAGGTGCCCAGCCTTTCTTTTATTAATCTACTTATCTCTTGTTTAATTTGAGTTAATATTTCAGTTTTGGTCCCACTTATGAGGTCCTGAAGATATCTCCTTATGTCCGCTAATGCTGTGTTTGATGTTGCATTTTTGCTGCCCTCAGTGTCTTTTGTATTTACCTCTCCTGGATCAATGTTCTCAGGGTTGGGGGTTGGGTTTTTTCCTATTTCTCCCTCTTTTCATGTTTTTGGTTCCTTCCATACAAGTGTATAGTTCAATTTCCAGCCCCTTTTCTTTTTGGTTAAAGTTCCTCTAGAGGGCGCAGGCTAGGAGCTTCTGCCTTCTGCCTTCCACTATCAGAGATTGAAGTTCAAGCATGGGCAGTGTGTGCTGGCTCCTCCCCTCCAGGGCAGTCAACCTTTGCAGGCATCACTTCATCAGTGTGTACTGAGCTCAGGGAATTAATTTGTAGTGAACCACTGGGTCCCAGCCAGAGGCGTGGCCCAGTCCAAGCAGATCCCACCAATCCGCTCTGTGAGGCGAGCAACCAACTGAAGCCCCTTCCTTATGGAGTTAGCGCTGTCCTGCCCAAATCGAACATGTCGTCCAGTCAGTTGCCCCTTTCCCACGGGAGGGTCCCATTCCCATCACTCACTGTGTGTTGATGCTGGTCCCTGAGAACTGCTGGGCTCCCCAACCTCTGACCTCAGTGTGGCTGCTGTGCGAATTCACGGTGCCTCTAGGTGGGTCGCGTGCAGGGCGGGTTCTGGGTGAGCCGTGCACAGGCCTGCTCAGGTCCACACTCTGGACACTCAGGCCAGTCACATTGGTGCAATTTGGTCAGTCATGTTGAACTCGGGCAGGAATTCAGGCGGCTCAAGGAAGGTGCCATGTGCACTGATCTTAGCTTCTGTAATGGTAGCCCCAGAACCTCATATTTGAGAGATTTTTTTTTCACTTTAGTTTCTTCCTGGGTTGAGAGAGTCCATCTCTCTCTGTTTGGGTGTCTCCAACATGTTCTATTCTGGCATTGAAGCTGTCTCCCTTCAGAGAGGGTCCCACTCCTGCTACCTACTGGTCCTCCAACTTTGGAAAACTCTCCACATTTTCATTTAATGTTTCTTTACATTCGTCTTTTTATCAGCATGTAATAATCACATATTTTTCAACATAATGTGTATTTCCACTACCAATATTTTAAGAAATTTTATTCTGTTAATTTTATTTAAAAAGAAAAAAAAACAGAAAAAGGGTAGCAGCAATACAGAATTGCAAAGGGAAAAAGAAAAGAACAAAAAAAATTAAGAAATCACTACTTGATAAATTATACACTGTAGCAGGGGATTTAGCTCAGTGGCTTAAGTGCCTACCTGGCAAGCGCAAGGTCGTGAGTTCGATCCCCGGTACAAAAAAAAAATTATGCACTGTCATCTTGGAAACAGTTGCTCAAGTTGCCAAACTAAAACATAGAAAATACACATTCAAACAATGAGACTGTTAACAGTTCTGCTCCATGATCTAAAAAAAACAGTAATATGGTCATCGATCTTACATACTTAAGCATATATGCAATTATATCCTTTAGAGCACTTTCCAGTCTTTTTTAAAGTAGCAATTACATATTTTTGGTTTTATTACTCCTACATTTCTTCTTATGTTTTACACTAGAGACGCAATGTGATATTTATGAATATGATTCTTACTTATTTCACTAATGAGGATAGCCTCAATTTGTCTCCACTTCCCTATGAAGGACTCAAGATCATCCTTCTTCATAGCTGAGTAATATTCCACTGTATAAATTACCACAGCTTTTTCACTCACTTTGTAGTTGATGGGTATTGTTTCCAATGTTTAACTATTACAAATTGTGCTGCTATAAACATGGGTGCACATATATCACTGTGATATGAACTTTACAGTTTTTCTGGGAAAATACCCGGGAGGGGAATAGCTGGGTTGAACGGAGCTTCCAGTCCTAGTCTTCTGAGAATTCTCCATACTGATTTGCACACTGGTTGCACCACCTTACATTGCCACCAACAGAGGAGAAGTGTTCTATTTCCCCACAGCCAATCCAACATTTGTTATCAGTTGATTTCTTGACGGCACTTATTCTTTCTGGTGTGAGATGAAATCTCAATGTTGTTTTGATTTGCATTTCTTGAATGACCAGTGATGGTGAACATTTCTTCATGTATTTATTTGCAATTTGTATCTCTTTATTTGAAACTCTGTGTTCATCTCAGATGCCCATTTTTGGACAGGGTCTTTGAATTGGGGGGCTTGATGTTTTTCAATTCTTCATATATTCATATGTTCGTATGTTCTTGTTACTCTCTTTGTCTGAGGGGTTGTTGGTTAAAATTCTTTCCCATTCTGTGGGTTTTCTTTTCACTCTCTTGTTGATTTCTTTTGAAGTGCAGAAACTTTTCAATAATATGAGATCCCAGTTGTTGATTCCCTGAAGGTTTTCCCACGCAGTTTGCATTTTGTTAATGAATTCTCTACCTGCCCCTATGTCTCGAAGACTTCTAGCTACTATATCTTCTAGGAGATTTAGGATTTCTGTTTTGATGTTTAGGTTTTTTATCCATTTAGACTTTAGCTCTGTGCATGGTGTTAGGCATGGATCTAGTTTCAGTCTTCTGCATGTGGAGAACCAATTTTTCCAACACCATTTATTGAAGAGGCTATCCTTCTTCCAGTGAACATGTTTAGCCCCTTTGTCAAATATCAGGTGGCTGAGTACTTATCCTTGCATCTTCTAATCTATTCCATTGATTTGAAGGCCTATTTCTTTGCCACTACCATGCTGATTTTATCACTGTGGCTTTGTAGTACAGTTTCAAGTCAGGAATTGAGATGCCTCCTGCCTTGTCTTTATTGCCCAGAATTGCCTTTGCTAATCTAGGTTTCTTATGTTTCCAAATGAATTTTAGGAGTGTTTTTCTAGATCAGTGATGTATGTCAATGGTATTTTGATTGGGATATTATTAAATCTGTATAACAGTTTTGGGAGTATTGCCATTTTCACAATGTTAGTTCTTCCTAGCCAAGAGCAAGGAATATCCTTCCATTTTCTAATAGCTTCTTCAATCTCCTTTTTTAGCATAGTATAATTTTCAGCATATAGGTCTTTTACATTCTTTGTTAGGTCGTTTCCTAAGTATTTCATTTTTTTAAATGTTATTGTGAATGGTGATATTTCCATAATTTCTCTGTCAGTGAATTTCTTGTTTGTGAACAAGAATGGTATTGATTTTTGAGCACTGGCCTTGTATCCAGCTACACTACTGAATTTTTTTATTACCTCTAGTAGTCTTTTAATAAAGTTTTTGGTGTTCTATACAGAGTATCATGTCATCTGCAAATAGCTATAATTTAACTTCTTCCTTTCCTATCTTTATTCCTTTTATTACTCTCGCTTGTCAGATTGCCCTCGCTAGTGTTTCCAGAACTATATTTAATAGGAATGGTGATAGTGGACATCTCGTCTTCTTCCTGATTTTAAAATGAAAGCTTTCAGTTTTTACCTATTTAATATAATATTGGCTGTTGGTTTGTGATAGATGCCCTTTATAATATTGAGGTAGACATATGTATTCTAAGTTTCTTAAGAGTTTTTATCATGAACATGTGTTGGACTTTATTGAAAGCTTTTTCTACATTGATTGAGATGGCCATGTGCTTTTTGCTTTTGGCTCTGTCGATGTGATGTATCACATTTATTGATTTGCGTATGGTAAGCCATCCCTCCATTCCTGGAAAGAACCCTACTTGTTCAGGATGTATAATCTTCTTGATGATTTACTGCACTCTATTTGCCAGTTTTTTATTTATAATCTTTGCCTCAATGTTCAGTAGTGAGGTTGGCCTATAGTTCTCCTTTTTTTGTTGGGTCTGCCTCTTGTTTTGGTATCAGAGGAATACTTGCTCCAGGTATGATTTAGGGAGTATTGCTTTCTTTTAAATTTCATTGAAGAATTTAAGGAGTATTGGTATCAAATATTCCCTAAATTTCTTGTAGAATTCAGCCATGAAACCACCAGGACCTGGGCCTTTCTTTGTCTGTAATTTTTTTTACTGCATATTCAATTTCAATAGCTGATATTGGGTTATTCAAAATTGCTATATCTTCTTGGTTAAGCTTTGGTAGTTCATATGTTTCTGGAAATCTGTCCATTTCCTCTGTGTTTTCCTCTGTATTTGAGTAGAGACTTGCAAAATAGATATTCATGATCTTTTCAATTTCCTTGGGATTTGTAATAATTTCTCCCTTTTCAGTCATTATTGCATGAATTCAGGTTTTTTCTTTGTTTTTCTTTTTAAGGTTAGCTAGAGGTGTGTCAATTTTGTTTACTCTCTCAAAAAACTAGCTTTTTGATTCATTAATTCTTTTTATTTTTTTTTTAGTTTCAATTGCTTTGATTTGTGCTCTATTCTTTACTGTTTCCTCTGTTCTATGAGCTTTGGGTTTAACCTGCTCTTCTTTTTTAGAAGCTTGAGATGAAGCATTAGCTTGTTTATTTATGCTCTTTCTGATTTTTTGATATGACAATTTATTGCTATATATTTCCCTCTTGAAACCACTTTCATTATATCCCACAGATTACTGTATGTTGTGCATGCATTTTCATTTAATTTTAGGTATTGCTTTATTTCTTCTTTAATTTCATCAGTAGTCCACTGGTTAATTTAATAGTTATGCAGGTTTTGCAATTTCTTTTGTCATTATTTTCCAGTTTCAGTGAGCTATGATCAGGTATTATGCATGGGATAATTTCAATACATTTGCATTTACTTAAGAATGATTTATAGGATAATATATAGTCCATGTTGGAGAATGTGCCATGGGCAGCTGAGAAGAATGTGCATTCTGATTTGGTTGGGAGGAACACTCTGTAAACATCTAATAACTCCAATTGTTCACAGAAATGATTCAGTTCTATTATTTCTTTGCTGACTTTTTGTCTAACTGATCTATCTCTTTGTGAAAATGGGCTGTTAAGGTCCCCTGTAATAATTGTGTTCTTGTGTATTTGCTTTTTCATGTTCATTGCTATTTGTCTTATATAGTTGGTTGCTCCTGTGTTTGGTGCATACATATTTATAAGTGTGAGTTTTTCCTCTTGTGTTTTTCCACTTATGAGTATGTAGTGATCTTCTTTGTCTCTTTTAATCATTTTAGGTTTGAAGTTTACATTGTCTGCAAATAGAATAGTTACCCCTGCTTTTTTCTGGGTTCCTGTTGCATGGAATACTCTTTTCCATCCTCTGGATTTTAATCTATGATTTTCCTTTTGGATCAGATGGGTATCTTGTATATAGCATATTATGAAATCATTTTTCTTGATCCATTCTGTCAACCTATTTCATTTGATAGTTGAATTGAGGCAATTTACATTTATGGACATCACTGATATGTTTTGGTTCGAATTTGCTATGTTATGTTCCAATTGTTTGCTTTCAGTTTTCCCCCCTTATTTAATTGCTTTTAATACCTGGTGGTTTCTTTCTGTTGTTCTGGGTATTGTGGTAATTGTTATCTATGTCTAGTATGTCTTTCAATACTATTTCTAGAGTTGATTTGATGGACGTAAATTTCTTCAGTTGTTCTTTGTCATGGAAGTATCTTGTTTCTCCATTAAATTGGAATGAAAATTTTGCCAGTTGCATCAGTCTGGGTTGATAGTTGTTTTCTTTCATGGCTTGAAATATCACACTCCAATCACATCTTGACGTGATGGCCTGAAAAGTCTGCTGTGATCCTAATTGGCTTTCCTTGATACGTGACTTGTGTCATTTCTCTAAAAGATTTTAGTATTCTGTTTTTATGTTGTATGTCTGAGATATTAATTATTATGTGTCTGGGTATAGATTTATGTTGGTTGTGACTGTTTGGCTTTCTATATTCCTCATGCATCTGCATATCAGATTTTTTCCCCCATGTTTGAGAAATTTCCTCCTATTATTTCTGTGGATATTTTAGTTATATTATTTATATTGACTCCAGTGTCTTCACTAATGCCTATTGATCTTATATTGTTTCTCTTGGCATCATCTTGAAGCTGCTGGATTGTCATTTCATGCTGCTTTGTTATTTTTAAAAGTTTACCCTTTCATGATCACTAATTGCAACCCTGTCCTCTAGGTCTGAAATCCTATCCTCAGCTTCATTTAAATGGTTTTGCATGCTTTGAATAGAATTTTTTGTTTCTTAGATGTCTCTTTCAGTTTGCTTCATGAATTCTGCTTGTTTTCTATGTTGTTTATTCAGGGTTTCAAGCAGTTTCCTTGCTCCTGTATTTTTTTTTCTCTTTCTTCTTCAGCTGTGTTCAGCAACTCCTTTACTAATATTGTTATTTCTATCTTTACATGGGAGTTTACTTCTAATTTCATTTCCTCTATGGCCTCTTGGAGTCTTTTTTTTTTCACTTGCTATCTTTTCAGAGATTTCTGGTGTATTACATTTGGAGGTATCTAATTCAATGTCTCCTGTACTTGCTCCTGGAGGACTCGATGTTTGAGATTGCATTTTTCTTTTTTGTTTTTCCATTTTCCCCTTTCAAGTTAGTGTTTGGTCCTTCAGACCGACTATCGTCAACTGTTGGTAATGTGTATCTCTGTGTCCTCCTGTAATGTTGATGTTTGTCCAATGCTGGGTCTCACAATGAATAGGTGGGCCAGTCACCTGATTTCCTGCTCTAGGGCCTGTTGGGTGAGTTCTATATTCTTCCTGGGCTGACAAGCCTAGTAGTATTGATGTAGGTCAACTTTTAGTTCCTGCTATTACTTTATCTTCAAGTTATTCCAGGTCATCAAATCTCCCTGTCTATCATGTTTGTGTCTGCTGAGGCCCTACTGTGTCCCTATTGTGTGCCTCTGTGTCTCATAAACCCTTTTGATTTTCTCCAAGTTGAGGCAGTCCTTCTTTGCACACTTCTCACTCTGCCTGAAGTTTTCTGTGTGTAGGAAGGGGTCACCCTCATTCTTGTCAGACTTGCCAAGGTTTTACAGTTAGTTGTAGGGGATTTTACTATTGACCCTATTTAGCCACTGTACATCTCTATTTTAGGGACATACTCACCACACTGACTGAAGTGAGCTGAGATCTTGTTTAGGTGAGGCAGTCACTTAATCTTCCTTCAAGCTAGCACAGATAATACACTCTCGTCCAAAGTTCCTCTGGAAGTACAGTTCCAAGTTTGCCCTGTGACATGGGTTTCTGCAGAGGCATGGGTGGTCAGGGCCCAGGGGTGGATTCTGGGCCCTGCTTGCTGCCTGGAGTTCACTGAGTATAGTGTGGTTAGGCCTGCTGGTCCCTCTCATGCATCTCCAAGAACTTTTAAAGAAAAGCAGAAGCATTCAAAACTTTCCAAATATTTAAAAGACAAAATGCTTCTTAGAGTATACTTAAAACTCCAATTTTAGCACAATGACATGGATTTGCAAAAGACTGTTATACTAGTCTTATAAATTTCACAGATATTTCAGGTATTCTGTGTGAAGCTAGTAACTTGTATAATCATCTAAAGGAATTTATGTTCAATATTTCACTTTAATGCCTCATTGTCCAAACTTATCTTCATAGGCTGTGGATGATTGTTTACTATAGAATCATAATAACAAAACCTCCATTTACAGATTGATCAATAATTTTAATATGTTTTTCCATTCTGTAGCATTCTTATGAAAGTAATACAATCTCGATTTTAAAATATTTTAAATGTATAAAAAATATACATAAATAAGGTTCCCCCATATTTCCCATTGTTGACAATGTTCCACAGACTCAATTTATCAGTCCAGAAATTCAGTACTCAGATACTAAATATCTTGACAAGGCAAATTTACTTCTGCCAGATTCTTCACTATACCCCTAAGGTGCAATAGCAAGCACACAGAGAGGAATCTACTGGCTTCTTTTCTAGCCCAACATATGAGAAGCAGCTGATGTCTTTCCCCATCGTCTGAGTGGAATGTTCACAGTCTATTACAATTGGCTAGGCAGGGTGAGGGGAGGGCTTCAAAGGCTGCTGTGCAGGGTGCTATGGAGCCTGTAGGTAAGGGTAATTGAATGTTCTGGACTATGTTCTTGGTCAAGTAGGTGTTTTTAGTAACTCTAACATCTACAACCCTCATGTGAGGGGTGGGAGAGGGCTGCCTAAAATGAACTGGAGTTAAAATTGGAGGCAATGCTGCTTTGAATTTTTTTAAGATAATAAATCTGAACAAAGTAAAACAGAATAAAATGAATCAAATCAAAACA
>PVJX010033374.1:0-19722 GCA_004027295.1 Dolichotis patagonum | reverse complement strand
GTTTTGTTTTTCCTGCTAATACAGAAATGATAGATATACATGTAGAGACTCATGCATGTGTAGAGCTTATAAACAGTTTACGAGAACCAACTATATAACACATGTTGAAATGAACAACTACTTTGAAGAAAAAGAGACACTACAATACCCAGTGCTGATTCCATAATGTCATGATGTGAAGTCCAGAAAAACTATCACTCTTTGTTCAAAGTGATCTTAGCTTGCTTTGCCTTGTTTAAGTTCAACACACATGAAGGTATGGACAGCTGTTTTGAGGAGAATGAGAGACACTATGACAGCCATTCTTGGCTTCCCTAATGTCTGGTCTTGAAGACCTGTAATTCCCTCCTTGTCCTGCTCAGATCAATTCCATACTAGGTTGTTTCATGTGAATTCCCTGTACGTGACAATATGGACAACTATTTGGAAGAAAACAAGAGTCAATATGATAGAGAGTGAATATCTCCGATTGTCTAGTTTTGAAATTTTTTTCTCTTACATTGCTTTCTTGTGATCTACTTTGCTCTGTTTTGTTGTGTTTAATTCTACCCTTTTGATATAGTTGCATGTATATTTGAGTGGGTAAGATGGATGACCATATTGCTGTTTTTGTCAGATCATGGAGCAGAACTGTTAACAGTCTCACTGTTTGAATGTCTACTTTACATGTTTTGACTTTGTAATTTGAACAACTATTTCCAAGAAGTCAGTATGTAATTTGTCAAGTAATAATTTCCTAGGTTTTGTTGTTGTTCTTTTCCTTTTTTCCTTGGAATACTGTATGGTCGCTACCCTTTATTCTGTTTTGTTTTGTTTTTTTCTCTTTAAATAAAATTATAAAAAAAGAAACTTGGTTTACTGAGTTTACTTTGAATGAATCAATAATATTATTTATATATGAACACAGAAAATAAATATCTATATATAAGATATAGATTTCTTTTAAATCCCACTTAAGAAATGAAAAAGCCTTACTCCACAGTTAATATTTCCATATAGTCTTTTTTCTCTTTATTACCATGCTCCTGAGTAAAATAATCTCTAATACCTACAATTGTGTATACTTTTTGGCACTTCATTTTGAGAACCATGTTTATTATGTTTAGCCCATGAGTTTTCCCAGTTCTTTCTACCAGATCAATAGATCATTGTACCAATGGTGTGCTCAGTGTGCTTTTGTTACCTCTTCATTATTTAAGATTATCTTTCTTAGCAAATGACATATTACACAATTTTTCTTCTAAAACTTCTCTTTTCCATAGGCTCTAAGGCACTTATTGCTGATTTTTCTCTTTTGATGAGTATTCTTTCTAGTTTCCATTCTTATCCATGTCCTTTTCTGCATATTTATTGATATTTGATTGTATCAAAATATCCTGTCTTCAGATTTCCTTTCTTTCTTTATTTTACTAAAACAATTGCTATTTAAAGGAGACAGTTTAAAAACTCTTCTACACATTTACACATTTTTACTAAACTGAGAGAGTTGAAAGCACTACCCCAGGTCTCCTGAGTGCATGATTCTCATATCCAGATTCACAGTCACCTACTTCCAACTGTGTCTTTTCCTTCATAATTCATCTCTTTTTTAACTATCTTCATATCACTGCTTTCCATATCAAAGGAGGTACAACTTCTCTTTCATCTACCATCAAATCAAACATCACATTTTTACAGGCTTATTATCTCTTGTAATGATTACTTTTGTTACACTAACATATTAGTGAAAGCCATAATCTCTAGAAATATTTTATGTTAGTTTTATGTAACTTTAGTCTAACATCCGTAGCTTTGCTGGGATGATCAATGGTGCAAATCACATCTTGTAACATTCTTAATTTTGCTTTTAACTATATTAATTTTTATTGTAAAATAATGTACTAAATCTTAGGATAGCAAACAATGTTTTCTTCAATATATTCCCTGGCTACCTACCCTGTGTTCTCTCCATGAGACTTCTCCAACACCACATCAAAACCCACATGTAATAAAGCAGAATTACTTACGTTACCCTCAATGAACCAATCACGTTGTATCATTATGCTGTTCTGGGTTTTTCTTTTCTTTCTTTCTTGATTTTTTTTAATTCTTTTTTTCTTTTTGTTTTAGTCATACATTTTCTTTTGCCTGGAATTTCTCCCAATAGACTCTCCCCTTGTTTCCTTGACAAATTAATTACTGTTTGAAACAGATTGTTTCTTCTTATTTAAAATTAATCTGTGTTTGTCAACCCAAGTAAAACTGATCCTTCTTTGGAGCTTAGATTGAATTCATTAAAATCTCTTAAAAGTTATTTAATTTTATTATACTCACTTATTTGCACATATTTCCCAGTCTATTTCAGGGTAGGAAATTATACATTTTACTGAGAGCTATATCTGTGAAAATTGATGTAAACTATGACACTTTAGCAGGCATTACTTAAGTGTCAAATGAGTTCTATAAAATTCCTAGAAGTTTCACTCACCAGAGTTTTTCTTAGTAGGAAAATATTTCAGTTGATTTTATGAAATTGGTTATCTCTATCTAGAATCTAGCTGTGAAAGTTTTATGCAAGTAAAGAAGTAAATTTTTTATATGAGGTTAATGCTATGAGCTCTTTTTATATGAGGTCTATGCTATGAGCTAGCATAGATCCAGGGATATTTTAAGTTCTCATTAAACCCATGATAACTGAAATGAAGGAAGAACTTTCGGGGCACTAGGGAATGAATTTGCAGTGAAGCTGGTGGCTCAGGTAAACATGATAAGTTCAAAGTGTGGGGTTTTATTGAATTAGCCCTCAAGGAATTGCATCAGTGAAGAATAGTTAATTACTGTATTGGCTTGGTTTAATTAAATCTTATAATTTTATTTATTCATTAGTAGAGCAAATGAATGTTGTTCATAGCTTGTTTACTACTGAAGTTCACAGATTTCTATAGCAAGAAGTTTTTCATTTATTAATTTGTCATCACTAAAATCATGCATGTTTGTATAGGGCTCATATAGGCTTCATCCAAAAACCATGTCTTTTCTAAAACAACTCAGAAGTTGATATCAAGCCTTCATTTTAACAATTCCCTAGATGTAGCTTTCATTCAAGGGAAATGAGTCAGTTCTTAAATCCTTATGAATGCATGAAAGATATTTTTACTGAGAGAGAAAGGTCTAGTTTTAGAGATCATTGTGTTAGGCAATGTTAGCCTAGTATAGAAAGACAAATACTGCAGGATCTTCATTCATATGTGGATCCTGAAAACAACGGATCTCATAAATGTTGGGAGTAGAACTGTGGTTACCAGATGCTGGGGATAGTGTATAAGGAAAGGTTTATGGATAGATACGAAATTAAAGGTAAATAGAACTGGGCCTGGGATTTGGCTCAGTGGCATAAGCACCTCTCTGGCAGGTGCAAGGTCATGAGTTCAAGCCCCAGTACCAAAAATAAAGTAAAATAAAGTTAGGTAGGATATGTGAAATCCAGCAATACTATCATTCTTTGTTCAAAGTGATTTTACCTTGTTTTGTTTTGTTTAACTTCAACACACATGAAGGTATGGACAGCTGTTTTGAAGAGAATGAGAGATACTATGGCAGCCACTCTTGGCTTCCCTACTGTCTGGTCTTGAAGACCTGAAATGCCTTCCTCGTCCTGTTCAGATCAGTCCCATATCATGTTGTTTCATGTGAATTCCCTGTATGTGACGATATGGACAACTATTTGGAAGAAAACAAGAGTCAATATGATGATAGAGAGTGAATATCTCCAATTGTCTAGCTTTGAAATTTATGTCTCTTACATTGCTTTCTTGTGATCTGCTTTGTTCTATTTTGTTGTGTTTAATTTTACCCTTTTGATATAATTGCATGTATGTTTAAGTGTGTAAAATGCATGACCATATTGCTGTTTTAGTTAGATCATGGAGCAGAACTGTTAACAGTCTCACTGTTTGAATGTCTACTTTGCATGTTTTAATTTTGTAATTTGAACAACTATTTCCAAGATGTCAGTATATAATTTATCAAGTAATGATTTATTAGTGGTTTTTTTTGTTCTTTTCCTTTTTTCCTTGGAATTCTGTATTGTTACTACCCTTTATTCTGTTTTGTTCTGTTTGGTATTTTTTTTCTGTTTAAATAAAAAAACAAGTAGGAATAAGAAATTGTTGTGTGTTCTTGCACATTAGAGTAGCTACAGGTAACAACTATGTACTGTATATTTCAAAAGTTAGAGGAAAGCATATTTAATTTTTTTACCCAAAAGAAATGATACATTTTCAGAGTGGTAAATATATTTAAATTGATTTAAATATTACAAAAATGCATACATATATATAAACATTACATGGCACCTTACTGATATGTACAATTTTCATGTTTTGATGTATTATTAAAATATTTTTAAATTTAAAATTAGTGTTAAGAATATAGATTAGCAGTAAGCACCTTTTTAGCACGCAGGAAGCAATTGTTTCAGTTGTCCCAATCCCAGTGAAAAAAATCAGTTGGCTGTTAATGCAGCTATTTATTTCTGGGCTCTTTATTCTAATTTTTTCTTTGTTGTTGTTTTGGTGTGTGTGTGTGTATATGTGTGTGTGTGTGCAATACTGGAGATTGAACCTAGGAAATGCAGAGCTAAATCCCTAGTTCTTATGATTTTAATGTTTTTATACATATATTTTATTGACATATTTATGAGATGCATCACAGTAACAATTTATGTGATATATAACAATAACAATCATCTTCAGAAGTTGGCAAATATACACATCAATGTTATTTCTTGTGCAGTTGAAATTATGTTCAGGGAGTCTTTGCCTATGTCTAAGGGGCTTAAGAAGTTTGCCTATTTTATCTTTCACAAATTAAGTATTTCTATTTTAATAGTCACATCTTTGATATATTTTTACTTTATGTTAGTAAATGGTGAAAGACATGCATCTGTGTTCAATATTGTCCATGTGTATAGCAAGTTTTCTGTTCACCAGTTGCTCAACAGGTTATCATTTCTCCAGCAAGAGTTTTGACCCTGTTGTCAAAGATCAGATGACTGAATGTGTTGGAGATTGTTTTTGTATCCTGCCTTCTTTTCCATTAATCTATATGTCTGTTTTTTGGTCAATATCATGCTGTTTTTGTCATGTATCTTTGTAATATAACTTGAAATCTGGGATTGTAATCTTGCCTTACTCATACTACCCAGAATTCCTTTTGTTATTCAGATCCATGTAAATTTTAGGATTGTTCTTTAGTTCTTTTAAGAATACTGTTGGTATTTTGATTGTGACTGCATCAAATCTTAATACCAGTTTTAAAAGTATGGTCATTTTGACAATATTGGTACTGCCTATTCTGGACCAGGAGATAGTTCTCCATTTTCTGATGTTCTCTTCCATCTTTTTTTAAAATCAGAATACAGTCAAACCTTGGTATATGAGCATAATTTATTCCAGAAAAATGTTTATAATCTGAACCACTTGTATGTCAAAATGAGTTCCCTCACAATAAATATTGGAAACTCAGATAATTCATTCCACAACTCAAAAATATTTGTATAAAAGTGATTGCAATACTGTAACATGATACAAAATTGTAAAGAAAATACACAATATAAAGAAAAACTTCATGGTTAGTGTGAGGGGAATAAGAGAGAGGTGGGTGGGTTATTGTGTAGAATGATTTTTTCTATCACTAATGAAATCACTGCTATCTACTGGCTCAATGTAATCTTTTTCTTCTGGTGCAACTTTAACAAGAAATCTATCAACATGTTTTTGCCTCCTTTTGAGGATTTTATGGAAATATGGCATTGCATTGTCTCTATACAGATTGTTTGCACTGTCATGGCCTTATTTAGGTGACACTACTCTACAAAATTTTGCACTGTTTCCCACATTTTGTACATCTCCCTAATCACTTAAAGTGAAAGATTTTTCTGCCTTTTGCTCAACCTACTCTGCTGATGAAATTTTCTCTATAGCTTCTTGCTTATCACTCACAATCCCACAAGAGAAAGAACCGTTGACTCAGTTGTGATCATATGATATTTGGTATTGCAAGACATTTCTTATCAAGTTAAAATTTATCACAAATTTTTCTTATCTTGCAGAACACTTGCAAAATAAATTACCCACAATCCAAAGTTTTACTGTACTATAGTTTCAGTAGAGAGATTGTTTGCTTTCTCTTTAGATTAACTCTTAAGTATTTAATTCTTCTTGGAGCTATGCTGAATAGTATCATTTTCCTAATTTCTTAATAAATTCATTATTGTAGTATGTGACCACTATTGATTTTTGTTTGTTGGTTTTGTATCCTGCTATCTTGCTAAATTGATTTATTAGTTCTAGGAGTATTTTGGTTCAATATTGGGGGTCTTCTATGTAAAGGAGAATGTCATCTATAAATTAGTACAGTTTGATTTCTTTTTTCCTACTTATATCCCTTTTATTTCTTTCTCTTGCCTGATTTTTAAGCTAAATTTCCAGTACTTTACTGAACACAAGTGGTGATAGTATAATCATTGACTGGTTCCTGATTTTAGCAGAAAAGTTTTCAGTTCCTATTTATTATGGTAACAGGAGTGGGGTTGTCATAAATAGATTTTATCAGATTGAGATAAGGTCTTATGTACCTATTCTGAGATTTCATCATAAATAGTTGTTGGATTTTGTTAAAGGCTCTGCATCTACTGAGCTAATCATGTAGTTTTAAAAAAATTTATTTAAAAAGAAAAAAACAAGCAAAAGAGAAAAAGGGTAGCAACAATGCAGAATTCCAAAGGGAAAAAATAAAAGAACAGCAACAACAAAACCAAAAACAGTAAGAAATCACCACTTGATAAGTTACATACTGTCATTGTTGGAAATAGTTGTTCAAGTTACAAAATTAAAGCACACAAAGTAGACATTCAAACAGTGAGACTGTTAACAGTTCTGCTCAACAATCTAACAAAAACAGTAATATGGTCATCTATCTTCCATACTTAAACATACATTAAAGCACTTTCTTTTTCTCTCTTTTTTATAGTAGAAATTATGCATTTTGGGTTTTATTACTCCTCGAGTTCTTATTACTTTTTACACTAGAGATACAATGTGATATTTATAAATATGATTCTTGTTTATTCACTAATGAGGACAGTCTCAAGTTGTCTCCATTTCCCTATGAAGGCCTCAAGATCATCCTTTTTTATAGTTGAATAATATTCCATTGTGTAAAAATACCACATCTTTTTCATCTACTCTGCAGTTGATGGGCATCTTGGTTGTTTCCAAGATTTAGCTATTACAAATTGTGCTGCTATAGACATGTGTACATATATCACTGTGATATGAACTTTTCAGTTCTTCTGGGAAAATACCCAGGAGGGGAATAGCTGGGTTGAATGGAACTTCCAATCCTAGTCTTCTGAGAATTTTCCATATTGATTTCCATAGTGGTTGCACCAGTCTGCACTCCCACCAACAGTGGAGCAGTGTTCCTTTTCCCCAAAGCCTTGCCAACATTTGTTATCAGTTGATTTCTCGATGGCAGCTATTATTTCCGGTGTGAGATGTTATCTCAGTGTTGTTTTAATTTGCATTCTTGAATGACCAGTGATGGTGAACATTTCTTCATGTATTTATTTTCCATTTGAATATCTTCATATGAGAACTGTGTGTTCATCTCAGCTACCAATTTCTGGAGAGAGTCTTTGAATTTGGGGGGGGGTTGATGTTTTTCAATTCTTTATATGCTCTTGATATAAGTCCTTTGTCTGAGGGATTCCTAGCTAGAATTCTTTCCCATTCTGTGGGTTTTCTTTTCACTCTGATGGTGATTTCTGTTGAAGTGCAGAAACTTTTCAATGAGATCCCAGTTGTTGATTCTCTGAAGTGTTTCCCATGCAGTTTGCATTTTGTTCATGAATTCTCTGCCTACTCCTATGTCTCCAAGATTTCTACCTACCTTATCTTCTGGTAGATTTAGGGTTTCTGCTTCATTTATTTTTTTAAATTTTATTTTAAAGAGGGTAAAATTAGACACAACAAAACAGAACAGAATGGGACACAAAAAAGCATAAATTTCAAAGCTAGACAACTGGAGATCTTCATTATCTGTCACACTGTCTCTTGTTTTCTTCCAAATGGTTGTCCATATCTTTGCATACAGGGAGTTCATACTAAATAACATAGCCAATCTTTTCACAAGATGTGTAGTTCACTGGCTCCTACTTGCTAAGTGGGGGGGGGAGAGGGGAACATGGGAGAGGGGACAGGACAACATGAGATATTTGATTCTCAGCCTGTGTGGCGCCATGCTCACAGCTGCCCACCAGAGAGGGGAGTTCTCTCAGCACCCCGAGTCACCACATGGTGCAGGTCCTGAGGTGCCAGGGTCTCTATCCTTTGGGCCGCTGAAAGTCTGCCACATTCACCTGCTATTTCTTTCTGATGAATTGACCATTACATTTCCAAAGTTCAGGGCAGCAGGCTGGTTGCTGGTTTGCTCAGAGCCCTAAGTTCCAACATGGTGCAGATCACAGGAAACACTGTTGCTTCTTGCTTCTTGCCCTGGGGTGGCCGCGGCTTGCCAGGCCATAGCCACTTACCAGGGCGGCAGACTGCTTGCTGGTTTGCTCAATGCCCTAAGTTAGTGTTTCTGTTTTAATATTTAGGTCTTTGATCCACTTAGACTTTAGTTTTGTGCATGGTAATAGGCATGGATCTAGTTTCAGTCTTCTGCATGTGGAGAGCCAATTTTTCCAACACCACTTATTACAGAGACTATCCTTCCTCCAGTGAACATGTTTAGCCCCTTTGTCAAATATCAGGTGGCTGAGTGTCTTTGTATCTATACTTGCATCTTCTAATCTGTTCCATTGATCCTTAGGTCTATTTCTTTGCCAATACCATTCTGATTTTATCACTGTGGCTTTGTAGTACAGTTTCAAGTCAGGAATTGTGATGCCTCCTGTTTTCTTTTTCTTTCCTCTTCTTTTTTTTTTTTTTTTTTGGTGCTGGGGATTGAACTCAGGACCTTGCACTTGCCAGGCAGGTGCTTATACCTGCTGAGCTAAATCCCCAGCTCAGGAGTGTTTTCTCTAGATCTGTGAGATATGTCAATGGTATTTTGATTGGGATTTCATTAAATCTGTATAACAGTTTGGGGAGCATGGCCATTTTCACAATGTTGGTTCTTCCAAGCCAAGAGCATGGAACATCTTTCCATTTTCTAATATCCTCTTCAATCTCCTTTTTTTTTTAACATAGTATAATTTTCAGTATATAGGTCTTTTACATTTTTAGTTAGGTTGATTCCTAAGTATTTCATTTTTTTAGATATTATTGTGAAGGGCGATATTTCCATAATTTCTCTCTTGGTGAGTTTCTTGTTTGTGTACAGGAATGCTATTGATTTTTGCGCGTTGACTTTGTAGCCAGCTACACTGCTGAATTTGTTTATTACCTCTAGTAGTCTTTTAATGGGGTTTTTTGGGTCTTCTATATAGAATATCATGTCATCTGAAAATAGTGATAATTTAATTTATTCCTTTCCTATCTTTATTCCTTTTATTTCTTTCTCTTGTCTGATTGCCCTGGCTAGTGTTTCCAGAACTATATTGAAAAGGAGTGGTGATAGTGGACATCCTTGTCTTGTTCCTGATTTTAAAGTGAAAGCTTTCAGTTGTTGTCCATATAGTATAATATTGGCTGTTGGCTTGTCATAGATGGCCTTTATAAGGTTGAGGTAGACACCGTGTATTCCAAGTTTCTGAAGGGTTTTTTTTTTTATCATGAACATGTGTTGGACCTTCACAAAAGCTTTTTCTGCATCTATTGAGATTACCATGTGGTTTTTGGTTTTGGCTCTGTTGATGTGGTGTATTACATTTATTGATTTGTGTATGTTAAACCATCCCTGCATTCCTGGAATGAACCCCATTTGGTCATGATGTATAATCTTCTTGATGATTTGCTGCATTCTATTTGCTAGTATTTTATTGAGAGTCTTTGTGTCTATGTTCATTAGTGAGATTGGCCTATAGTTCTCCTTTTTGGTTGGGTCTTTCTCTGGTTTTGGTATCAGAGTAATACTTGCTTCCAGGAATGAATTAGGGAGGATTGCTTTCTTTTCAATTTTATTGGAGAATTTAAGGAGTATTTGCATCAAGTCTTCTCTAAATTTCTTATAGAATTCAGCTGTGAATCCATTAGGACCTGGGCTTTTCTTTGTTGATAAGTTTTTATTACATTTTCAATTTCAATGGCTGATATTGGGTTATTCAAAATTGCTATATCTTCTTGGTTGAGCTTTGGTAGTTCATATGTTTCTAGAAATCTGTCCATTTCCTCTGTGTTTTCCTCTCTATGTGAGTAGAGATTTTTAAAGTAGGTGTTCATGATCTTTTGAATTTCCATGTGATCTGTAGTAATTTCCCTCTTTTTGGTCTTTATTGCATGAATTTGGGTTTTTTCTTTCTTTTTCTTTATAAGGTTAGCTAGAGGTTTGTCAACTTTATTTGTTCTCTCAAAAAACCAGCTTTTTGATTCATTAATTCTTTGTATATTTTTTAGTTTCAATTGCATTGATTTCTGCTCTAATCTTTACAATTTCCTCTCTTCTATGAGCATTAGATTTAACTTGCTCTTCTTTTTCTAGAAGCTTCAGATGAAGCATCAGATTGTTTATTTGTGCTCGTTCTGTTTTCTTGACATGACAATTTATTGCTATATATTTCCCTCTTAAGACCGCTTTCATTGCATCCCATAGATTATAATAGGTTGTTTCTGCATTTTCATTGAATTATAGGTATTGCTTTATTTCTTCTTTAATTTCATCTGTAGCCCACTGGTTATTCAAAAGGTTGTTATTTAACTTCCATGTATTTATGCCAGTTTTGCAATTTCTTTTGCCATTAATTTCCAGTTTCAGTGCGCTATGGTCAGATAGTATGCATGGGATAATTTCAATACCTTTGCATTTACTTAAGAATGTTTTATGGGATAATGTATGGTCTATTTTGGAGAATGTCCCATGGGCAGCTGAGAAGAATGTGTATTCTGATGTGGTTGGGTGGAACACTCTGTAAACTTATCTACTAAGTCCAATTGCTCACAGGTATGATTCAGTTCTACTATTTCTTTGCTGGTTTTTTGTCTAGTTGATCTATCTCTTTGTGACAGTGGGCTGTTAAGGTCACCTGTAATAATTGTGTTCTTATGTACTTGGTTTTTCATGTCCTTTAGTATCTGTCTTATATAGTTAGGTGCTCCTGTGCTTGGTGCATATCTATTTATAATTGTTAGTTCTTCCTCTTGAATTTTCCCACTTACGAGTATGTAGTGACCTTCTTTGTCTCTTTTAATCATTTTAGGTTTGAAGTTCACATTGTCTGCAAATAGAATAGTAACCCCTGCTTTTTCTGGGTTTCTGTTGCATGCAATACTGTTTTCCATCTTTTGACTTTTAATCTATGAGTTTCTTTTTGAGTCAGATGCATTTCTTGTGTACAGCATATTGTGGGATCCTGTTTCTTGATCGATTCTGTCAACCTGTTTCTTTTGATATGTGAATTGAGCCCATTTACATTTATGGATATCACTGATATATACTGGCTTGACTTTGCCATGTTGTGTTACTGTTGTTAGTTTCCTGCTTTTCTCCCTTGTTTACTTTCTTGTCCAGCCTGGTGATTTCTTTCTGTTGTTGTTCTGGAGATTGTGGTCATTTTTATCTCTACCTAGGATGCACTCTTTCTAATGTTGGTTTGGTGGATATGAATTTTTTTAGTTGTTCTTTGTCATGGAAGTATCTTGTTTCTCCACTAAATTTGAAAGACAGTTTTGCTAGGTATGTCAGTCTGGGTTGAAGGGTGTTTGCTTTTAGGGTTTGAAATACTTCACTCCAAGCTCATCTTAACCTGAAGGTTTGTGCTGAGAAGTCTGCTGTGATTCTAATAGGCTTTCCTTGATAGGTGAGTTGTGTCTTTTCTCTAACAGTTTTTAGTATTGTGTTTTTATGCTGTATGTCTGAGATCTTAATTATTATATGTCTGGGTGTAAGTTTATGTTGGTTATGACTGTGTGGTGTTCTATATGCCTCATTTATTTGTATATCTGATTTTCTCCCCCATGTTTGGGAAATTTTCTGCCATTATTTCTGTAAACAGCTTAGCTATATCCTTTGCATTGTCTCCTGCTTCCTCACTAATGCCTATTACTCTAACACTGTTTCTCCTGGCATCATCATGTAGCTGTTGGATTGTCATTTCATGCTGCTTTGTTGTTTTTATAAGTTCTACCCTTTCAAGATCACTATCTGTGATCCTGTACTCAAGGTCTGAAATTCTATCCTCAGCTTCATTTAAATGGCTTTGCAGGCTTTCAATACAATTTTTTGTTTCTTGCATATCTCTTTCAATTTGTTTCATAGATTCTGCTTGTTTTCTACATTGTTCATTCAAATTTCTTTTTTTATAATTTTATTTAAAGAGAAAACCAAACAAAGCAAAACAAAACAGAATAAAGGGTAGCAATAATAGAGTATTCCAAGGAAAAAAGGAAAAGAACAACAACAAAAAACCTAAAAAAATTATTGCTTGACAAATTACATACTGACTTCTTGGAAATAGTTGTTCAATTTACAAAGTTAAAACATGTAAAGTAGACATTCAAACAGTGAGACTGTCAACAGTTCTGCTCCACAATCTGACAAAAACAGTGATATGGTCATCCATCTTACCCATGCAAATATACATGCAATTATATCAAAAGCGTAAAATTAAACACAATAAAACAGAGCAAAGTGGATCACAAGAAAGCAATGTAAGACATAAATTTCAAAGCTAGACAATCGGAGATATTCACTCTCTATCATATTGACTCTTGTTTTCTTCCAAAGAGTTGTCCATATTGTCACATACAGGGAATTCACATGAAACAACCTAGTATGGAATTGATCTGAGCAGGATGAGGAGGGCATTTCAGGTCTTCAAGACCAGACATTAGGGGAGCCAAGAATGGCTGTCATAGTGTCTCTCATTCTCCTCAAAACAGCTGTCCATACCTTAATGTGTGTTGAACTTAAACAAGGCAAAGCTGTAGGGAGCAGCATGATAGCCTCAATGCTGCTGCCCCATCCCGCCCTCCTGTGGGTATTTAGTGCATCTGCCTACATTGCCCATGATCCTCTCTGCCTGGCCGGACATGACTGCAACCTATCCGGTCTCTCCACAACATCTCTGCCTGATGACGACAATTTCCTGCCCTCACCCTATATAAACCATGTTCACTTCCTCAATAAAAGAGACTTGATTGGAACTGCTCAACTTGTCTCCGTCTCTCTTTCCTCTTGCCCTGCCCCCCATCCCCGTTCCCTCTCCAGGTGAGACCCACGGACTGATCCGCAGGCCGAATCAAGTGGCGCCCATCGTGGCCTCGCCTGGCACGGGGGATCCAACGAGGGACCGTTCTGAAGAAAGCTCTGGCCAGAGTGATCATTTCCAAGGGACTTGTCCCTGTGATCCGCGTGGACGGCCACCTTACATCTTGCCTGAATCACGGTAGGTGAACGGATCAACTTTCCTTATCGGCATGGGACAAGTAGTGAGCACGAATTGTTCGTGAATGGCCTTAGGAAGGCACTCAAGGTTAGAGGGATTAAGGTTGAAACCAGAGATTTACTACAGTACTTTCAGTTCATACATAAGATACGCCTTTGGTTTCCTTTAGAGGGCTCCATTGATATAAAGAGATGGAAAAGAGTAGGAGATGCTCTCAAAGATTATTATAGAGTTTTTGGTCCCAAAAAGATCCTGGTTATCTCTTTTTCATATTGGACTTTAATTTCTGAGCTGCTGACCCAGTGTCATTCAGACCCCCAAATTAACGAAATGCTCACTCAAGGGGAGGCTGCATTGCGCTCCTCCCGCAATCCTACCCCAAAGCCACCATCAGACACATCCAGTGTGCCCAGTCACCCCGGCTCGGTGATTCTTGATATCCCGGAGCCCCTTCAAGATGGTGACTTGCCACCACTTCCTCTTTCTGGAGTGCACGAGGGCACCCAAAATGGCACCGCCCTGTCCGGCACCCAAAGTGGCGCTGCCCTGTCTGATACTCAAAATGGTGCAGCCACACTCCCTTCTCCATATCGGCCAATATATCCTGACCTTTCCGATTTCCAGGAAGTTGATTGGTCGCAACTAGCAGAGGAGGCTACTCAATATCATTCCCCTCCCACTGTTGTAGCCCCTGCACTAGCGACACTGGGTCAACCCCTGCCTGGCCTCTGAAAGCCGCTCGGCCCCCCTTCCGCCCTTCTTGGTTTAGAAACTGAGATTCATTATTTGCAACAACTTCAACTTAAACAGGAAAAACAAAGGCTCATTTTACAGCTCCAGTTGTTAGTTGTGGGCTCTAACCCTCTTTTAGGCACGCCAACAATGATGTTTCCAGTGACGGAAACGATTCACCCTCCAGTAACAAACGTCTCAAAAACGGCGACTCATTTAATGTTCCCAGTAACAGAAGCCGCCACAGTTGACCCACAAAATGGTGGAGAGACAATTCGGCCTGCCCAAGATAATATTAGCCCAAAAAATGACAACAATAAAATGATTAGAGAAAGAGGGAGACCAAAGGGACGAACTAGACATGAGGATCAGTCCCCAAATCAGGAAGATACACGAGATAAAACAGGAGCCACTACAACAACTAGGGGAGATAGAAAGGGACAGTCACTGAGTCTGCACAAATGGGATTTAGAAACTAGTGATAGCGAGGAAAAAAATGACTCTAACCCACATGATAGTGATTCAGAAACAGACTCTCTACCCCCGGAGCCACGGGCTAATAGGGCCCATAAGCCGTTCTCTGTAACTGCCCTAAAAGAATTAAAAACAGCAGTATCTCAATATGGCCCTACGGCGGCTTTTACCCTTGCAGACCTAGATTCCTTGACCCAAGGTTGGATTACACCTAAGGATTGGAGAGATTTAACTAGAGCTACACTCTCAGGGGGTAATTATCTGCTTTGGAAGGTTGAATTCCAAGATCAATGTGAACTTTTAGCCAAAGAAGATGCTAATCAAAAAAATTACTATACCCTTCCCATGTTAACAGGGACAGGCCGTTATGCAATGCAACAAGTGCAAATGTGATATGAGGCAGGCCTTTTTGCACAAGTTACCCTAACAGCAACTACAGCCTGGAGAAAGCTCCCTTCTGGCGGCAGAGTTGCTTCTTCTCTCACAAAAATTAAACAAAAACCCGAAGAGCCTTTTTGTGACTTTGTTGATCGCCTCCTACAGGCAACTGAGCGTCTTTTTGGCTCCTCTGAGAACAATCCTGATCTAATCAAACAATTGGCTTACAAAAATGCAAATTCTGCCTGTCAGGCTGCAATTAAACCACATAAAAAGAAAGAAGATCTTTCAGGTTATATTCGCTTGTGTGCGGATATAGGCCCTGCATATCATCAAGCTCAGGTCACAGCTGCAAGTACGGCTGCAGCCGTAAAGGAGATCTTCCTCACACATAAACAAGGAGGAAAGACAAATAATGGCAAATGTTTTAAATGTGACCAGATGGGCCATTTTGCCAAAGACTGTCTAATCACCCCAAAGCCTCAACATAATAATCCAAGACCAAAGCCTACAAGTTTATGCCCTAGATGCAAGAGGGGATATCATTGGGCCAATGAGTGTAAGTCAAAAACAGATGCGATGGCAACCCCCTTCCTCAGCAGGGAAATGGGAATCGGGGTCAGCCCCAGACCCCCAATTTGAGGCAGACCCCCGGGGCTATAGGGTTTGTCCCACAACAAAACAACCTAACACAAAACAATCCATTTCGGACCTCCTCCGTGCCACACCAGGAAGTGCAGGACTGGACCTCTGTTCTGCCTCCAACACAGTATTAACTCCTGACATGGGCCCACAAGCCATTCCTACTGGGATTTGTGGCCCCCTTCCTGAGGGCACATGTGGGTTAATTCTTGGATGCGGCAGTATAATATCAAAAGGATTACAAATTGTCCCAGGAGTCATAGATAATGACTACACCGATGAAATCACTGTTATGGCTTCCTCTATCTCTGGTCTGGTTTCCATTAGTCAAGGGCAACGTATTGCTCAATAAGTACTATTACCTTTAGTCCAAACTCCTAATATAACCATGGCCTCCTATAGAGGGGGAGTCCTCCTTTGGGTCTTCAGATATATATTGGGCTCAATTCATTTCCAAAGATAAACCCCTTATGACTTCGTTGCTCAATGGAAAAAGTTTCTCAGGCCTCATAGATATGGGCGCTGATGTCACTGTTATTAGAAAGGAAGACTGGCCTCTCACATGGCCCCTAGAGATCACTATGACTTATCTACAAGGAATTGGACAATCCAAAAATCCACAACATAGTGCCAATCTGCTTACTTGGAAAGATAAAGAAAATAATCAAGGACATATACGGCCCTATGTTGTGGAGGGGCTACCCCTCAATTTGTGGGGCAGAGATTTACTGACCCAGATGGGAATGATGATGGGCAGCCCTAATACTATAGTCACCAAACAGATGCTCACCCAGGGATTCCTCCCTAATCAAGGTTTGGGCAAACAGAGTTCAGGCATCAAAGCTCCCATTTCCCCAACCCCAAACCCTTTAAGGAGAGGTCTAGGCCATTTTCAATAGGGGTCATTGACATTCCTGTGGCCCATGCCAAAGAAATTACGTTGTTATCAGATGCCCCTGTTTGGGTCGATCAGTGGCCCCTTACCTCTGAAAAGCTTGCAGCTGCTCAACAGCTGGTGCAGGACCAGTTAAATGCAGGCCACATTGTCCCGAGCGACTCCCCCTGGAACATGCCCATTTTTGTTATACGAAAAAAGTCAGAAAAATGGAGGCTACTACAAGATCTTAGGGCAATAAACAAGACTATGGTTGTAATGGGACTTTACAGCCAGGCCTTCCTTCACCCAGTGCCATCCCATTAGGAGTCTTTAAAATTGTCATAGATCTCAAAGACTGCTTTTTCTCAATCCCCCTATACCCACAAGATCAAAAACGCTTTGCTTTTAGTCTCCCAACTACTAATTTTAAGGCTCCCATGCAGAGATTTCAATGGCGCGTCCTCCCTCAGGGAATGGCCAATTCCCCTACATTATGCCAGGCTTTTGTTGCCGCTGCTATACAACCAGTTAGGGATCATTGGCCAAATATATATATTCTTCATTATATGGATGACATCCTCTTGGCGGGAGTTAATAGGGACCAAGTCTTACAATGTTACCAGGCACTACAAGTCACCTTACAGAAAGCCGGACTCCAAATAGCACCAGATAAAGTCCAGCTTACAGATCCATATACATATCTGGGTTTTCAGCTACAGGGCACTCAAATACTTTCCCCAAAGCCTCAATTAAGGCTTGATGGTCTCCGGACACTTAATGATAGTCAAAAACTCTTGGGAGATATCAATTGGCTCTTACCTTATTTAAAATTAACCAAATATGACTTGCAACCCCTTTATGAAACCC
Source organism: Dolichotis patagonum (assembly GCA_004027295.1). Lineage (NCBI taxonomy): Eukaryota > Metazoa > Chordata > Mammalia > Rodentia > Caviidae > Dolichotis > Dolichotis patagonum. The sequence continues at coordinate 2,224 of PVJX010033374.1, read as the reverse complement.
TCAAAGGGGACACAGAGCTAACATCCCCTTGTGAACTTACCTCTGATGCCAGAAAGGCACTCATTAGAGTAGAAGAGGCTATTGCACAGCAAACCGTTTCCTTCATTGATTATAACAAACCTCTACAACTCCTCATTTTTAATACAAAGCTCTCCCCCACAGCAGTGTTCTGGCAACAAGCCCCCCTCATGTGGCTTCATTTGCCAGTCTCCCCAAAAAGGGTGTTATTACCCTACTACCAGGCTGTCTCTGACCTGATAATTCAAGGCAGAAAACCAGGAAAATGTTATTTTGGTAGAGAGCCAGATATCACTAAAGATCAAGTGGACTGGCTACTCCAGACCACGGAGGCATGGCCTATTGCTTTAGCCTCCTTCTCAGGGACCATTGATAATCACTACTCCCCTAATAAGTTGATTGATTTTGCCAATCATCTCTCATTCGTCTTTCCCAAGATAACAGCTTCCCAACCTCTTTCTGATGCCCTAGTGGTATTTACTGATGGCTCCTCTTCTGGAAAAGCTGCTTATGTAACCCTAGATAGTGTCACTACTCTCCAAACAGGGACATCTTCTGCACAGCTGGCAGAACTACAGGCTATTCTTGCAGTTTTTACCACTTACCCCGAACAGTCCTTCAACTTATTCACGGACAGTGCCTACCTTGCTCAGTCTGTTCCATTATTAGAAACTGTTGCCACTATAGGTCATACCTCCTCAGCTGCAAATCATTCAAACAGCTACAAGATATGATTTGGCTTCACCGTCACAAGTTTTTTATTGGCCACTTACAAGCTCATTCCGGCCTTCCGGGTCCCCTTGCTCAGGGAAATCATCTGGCTGATGTCGCCACTTGGATGCAGGTCTTCATGACCCACTTTGAGTCTATGGATGACTCCAGGGTGTCTGAGGCACAATGGGCTCATCAACTGCACCACCTCAATGCCCAAACCCTCTGCCTTCTCCATAAGATTACCCGGGAACAAGCTCAACAAATTGTAAAAAATTGTCCCTCTTGCGCTATCCACTTACCTGTTCAACACCTAGGAGTCAACCCAAAAGGTTTAATCCCCAATGCCTTATGGCAAATGGATGTTACTCATTTTAATGAATTTGGTAACTTAAAATATATACATGTGATAGTTGACACATACAGTGGCTTCATTTTTGCCACACTCCAGACTGGAGAAGCTGCTAAACATGTGATAGCCCACATGCTGTTGGTTCTTTCTACTCTGGGGTGCCCCAAACAACTCAAAACCAACAATGGCCCTAGCTATACAAGTGCTTCCTTTGCTCAATTTTGCAAGTGCCTTAATATTCTTCATACAACGGGTATACCTTATAATCCCCAAGGACAAGGCATCATTGAATGTGCACATCATTCCCTTAAATCCACCATAGACAAAATAAAAGGAGAAACATGGTACCCAACCTGAGGGTCTCCTAGAAATATCTTTTCACATGCTCTCTTCATTTTAAATTTTTTGTCCTTGGATGCCTCAGGCTGCTCCGTGGCATCTCGTTTCTGGCACACACAGATGCAAACACAGTTTACCTCAGTATTATGGAGAGATCCATTAACCAATGCCTGGAATGGCCCTGACCCTGTTCTCATCTGGGGGCGAGGCTCAGTCTGTGTTTATTCTAAGCAAGAAAAAGGAGCTAGATGGCTGCCTGAACGACTTGTAAAGCAAATAGACAATTCCTCCTCCAAGATTTTAGATGATGCCCAGAAATGACATCCTCTCCTGAGGCACAACCCCCTGGGCCCCTCAACAGGACACATTTTTGTCTTCAGTAATAATAGAGCCTATACTTATCTTCCATCCAACTGGACAGGTACATGCATGACCGCTTCTCTCCTGTCCGACATAGATATTGTCCCAGGTGACCAACCTATCCCAGTGCCAACATTCGATTATATTGCTGGCCGCCAAAAAAGAGCAATAATGCTAATCCCACTCTTGGTGGGAATGGGCCTCACTGGCACTGTAGCCACAGGGACTGCTGGCCTTGCCGTGGCCCTAGACAAATATTCTGACTTATCTAACCAGCTGTCTAAAGATGTTCAAGCCTTATCCTTCACTATACAGACTCTCCAAAATCAACTAGACTCCTTGGCAGAGGTCGTCCTACAAAATAGATGAGGGCTAGACCTACTCACAGCAGAACAGGGAGGGATCTGTCTTGCCTTACAGGAAAAGTGCTGCTTTTATGTCAAC
>PVJX010033373.1:0-19723 GCA_004027295.1 Dolichotis patagonum | reverse complement strand
ACCTACCAGGAGGTAGCTGGTGACAGAGCCTCTGGGCAGAAAAAGAAGCTGGGCCTCCAGCTGCTGGACCCTAGAGAGAGTTCCCCCAGAAGTGACCCTGCCTGTCTGTCCTTGTCCGGGGAAAGGGCCCCAATTCCTGATCCCCAGGGCTGGGATCCTGAAGGCTGTTGTGACGTTGTTTTGTTTGGTTTCTGGTTTTTTCTGTAGCTTTTTTTTTCCTGGGGAACGCGCCCCACCTAGTGGTCGTCGAGTAGGATGGCACAGAGGCGCGCAGGTGGCCCTCTTCCCTGGGCCTGCTCCCTCCCCGCCTCATCCCCTTCCCATCCCTGCAGCTGTGATCACCAGAGTCCCCAGCCCCACTGCAAGCTGGCCCTGCGCCCAGGGGGACCCAGGCAGGCCAGCCTTGCTGGCTTCTCCCGGGGCGCAATCTCAGGGTCCCTCACCCCCACACGCCCTGCCGCAGGTTGACAAAAGCCTGCACTCTGGCTGCCTGCAAGGGACACTTTGGGGGGTCTTGCTCTCAGTCAGTGGAGGCAGCCACTCTCCTTCCCTCAAGAATGCCTGGAGCTTAGGGCTGCCAGCCTTGGGGTCTGTTCTGGCGGGAGTTGCCATTAAGGCTGGCTCTGGGGTCTGCCATCATCTCCCCTGCTGGCAGGCTTTGGGACGCCTCAATGGATTTGCCTCTCCAGGACACTGCATATATTTTAAGACTTAAAGGGGGTTTTAGGGTGGCCGCTTACCACACAGTGACACTCAGATGCCCAAAAGGCACAACTTTTGTTCCTTGTAGTTCTCAATGGGAACACTGCCCTATGAGGCCATGTGAGGGGCTGTACTTGGGGACAGGGTCACAGCAAGCTGGAGCTGTAAGGACAACTTACGGCAAATGTAAACAGTGGCACGGCTCCTAGGGCTTGGGGTTGTCCCTCCTCTAGAACTGGCCCTGGAGTGTGGGTGCCAGTAAGGAGTCCAGTGGCTGCGTGTTTAGTAGGTCCTGGATTGTGACCCAGACACCAGAAGTGGGGGATGGGGGCCAGCAAACTGCCTACAAAGACAGGGACAAGAGCAATTTCAGCCACAACTGGAAAACTAGGTCAAAACAGCTCTTGTGAAACATGGTGTTACGTCATATAAATGGAATCCTACAAGATGTGGCCTTTTGTGTCTGTGTCTGCTTTTTTCACTTGAGTAAAATGTCCTTGGGATTCATCCACACCGCAGTCACAATCTTTTCCTTTTTATAGCCAAATAATATTCCATCTTACATATAGACCACACTCGGTTTGTCTGTTCTTCTCAGATGAGCATTTGGGCTGTTTCCACTTTTTGGCTCTTGTGACCAATGCTGTTGTGTGAACACCAGTCTAACTCATCAAGGAACCTCCCCAATGGTTTGCAGGGCCTCTTCCTTTCTCCATCGTGAACACTGTTAGTCAGCTTTCCATTACTATAGCAAAATAACTGAGACAAAATAGCAAAATACCTGAGACGTGTAAAGAATGTTTGGGAGCACTTAGCCCGTGGCCCGTCAGCTTCATATAAACTCCTCCCCCAGAAGCATGACTTCATTCTTGGTCACCACAATCCATAAGGGATTTGGGGCAATGTAAATGCCAGATGACTATGACAGCTGCCTCCACGTTCCTGGGGCTCTGTCCCCTCACTCTCTCCTGCAGCCTTGGCATCGGCGCGAACAAGGTGAAGTGTCCCGTCAAGAGTCAGTGCTCCCTTGAGCCACGCCCCACAACAGCTGTCCCCTGCTTGCTCTGCTCCTGCATCTGGGACTTCCCTGTTGTTGGTCTCCCGATGGACAGAAATGACATTCTCAGAGGAAATACTCGCTGTGCTGTCTCCGGCACTGAGGAGGGACATGGAGAAGTCTGTGGCCAAGATGGCTTTTGTCCACTTTGTCCATTCCATACTCTTTCTGCCCTTCGTGTGGGCCTGACTCCCTACTGTACCTACTGGGTCCCACCCTCTAGGACCACCATCCTCCCTCTCAGGCTGCCTGAAGGCCAGGGTATGTGCCCCCCCAAGACAGCACCCTGCCCCTCTGTGGGCCCTTCTTTCCCGCCAGCTGCTCTTCTGCGCATCCATGCCTGGACCCCTGCATTTGAGTCCTGAACTCAGACCCCAGAGAAGGGTTGGTCAGTGATAGAGCATCCAGGGAAGGCTGGAGAGCCGAGGTCGGGGATGCTGGGCAGATGGAAGGAGAGCTGGGAAAGAAAGAAAAGGGAAAAGAAGAAGGTGAGAAAAACAGGCTCCCTGGAAAGGTGGGCAGGCAGGCCTTGGCAGCAGGAGAGGTGGATGTGGGATCCTGGATGGTTGCACAGGACACAAGGGCGGGCGCTTGGGAGCCCTCCATGCTAGGAGCTGCACTGTGGCCTGGGGCTGCACTGGAGTCTGGCTCCACAGGAGACGGGGTCTTCACGGGGCCCAAGGAAGAAGAGGTCAGACCTCAGCCAGAACCGGTGGCCTCGGGTCTCAGACTCCTGGCCATCCAGCTAGGGTTCAAGGAGGGGTGGTCAGGGGCCTCGGAAAGGCCACAGGAGGGACAGAGTCCATCGCTGTCCCTGCATAGAGGCCAGGACTCAGGACTTGAGGGGCTGAGCCTGGGTCCCCAGGGAAAGGCCACTCACCAAAGCTGGCCCAGCTGGCTGCTTCTGACCCTTCCCTGCTTCTCCAGGGTGCCAGCAGACGATGGCAGCCATCCTCCTGCGGCCGAGGCCCAAGGTGAGTGGCCTCCCGGACCCTTCTTCCCTGCCACTGTGCTGCTGTTCTGGGGGTGGGGGCCCCATGTCTCCCTAGTTCCCCTGGGCATCCGAAGCTTGAATCCAAGACGACCACCGGAATGGCGTATTGTAGGTGCCGATATCTTTTGAGGATGTGTCTGTGTACTTCACGAAGGCAGAATGGAAGTTTCTGGACTTCAAACAAAAAGCCCTCTACAAACAGGTGATGCTGGAGAACTACCGGAACTTGGCGGCGCTGGGTAAGTGACCACCACTGCACACATGCTGAGGCCCACCTGCTAAGTCTGGGCTCCATTAATTTCTGAGTTTCCTGGTTTGCCAGTTACACTGAGCCCAAGCATAAATGCATCTCTCCATCACACTGGTAATCCTTTGTGAGGCCGCCATCGTGGCAGTAGGAGTTTTCAACTGTCAGATGGCTGGGACTTGTATATATGTCTAGGGTAAATGTGTGGGCTTACTAATTTTGCACATGAAATTATGGATTGACAAAAATATTCATTTTTCTTTTCTTTTCCTTTTTTTTGTTTGTTTGTTTTTTGTACTGGGAATTGAACTCACAACCTCACACTTGCCAGGCAGGCACTTACACCACTGAGCTAAATCCCCAGCCCTTACCAAAGATATTTCTACTTAAAAGATAGGTGTTACAGTGGGATAGATACCTAGATCAACAGATACAGATATAGATACAGCTACACACACATACCTACCCACAGAGCCCAACAAAAAACGTGTAGACACTTCAGGAAAAGAAAAACTTGTACAAATATTTTAATACGTTTATCTATGGGGGTCCCTAGAGAGTGTCGTGTAGCATAGAAAACCCTACACTGCCGGCCCTCAGAGGAGAAAGTGGAAATGCACGTGCAGCAATCTCAGTGACCAAGATGAGCGACCCACACAGCAGCTCACCATCCTGATCGATGTCTGGAGGCTCATGGCCACCACTCTGAGCACCTCTTGTCATTGCAGGGGCCAAAGGGAACTTGCATTAATCTCACGATGTCTCCATAAATGTCATATTAAAATATTTACCTGGCATTTTCTTTTCCTGAAATGTGTATATATTTTTGATGGAATATCTATATCTATATCTATATCTATATCTATATCTATATCTATATCTATACACTCACACAACAGGGTCTCCTCAGACTCACAGTAACCCTCCTGCCTCAGCCTTCCCCGTGCCAGAGAATGGCAGGCATGCACCACCACGTCCAGCTATACTAGAATATTTAAATGCATTATTTCAGACCGAGGCTGTTCTTACAACACTTGGATATTAGAGCTGGGCGTAGTGGCACACACCTGTCATCGAAGCACTCAGGAGGCTGAGGCAGGAGGATTGCTATGAGTTCAAGGCCAGTGAGTACTCAGTGAGACCCTATCTCAAAACAAACATACAAAAACAAGCCCTCCTGCCACTTCACGGAGAAAGCCGAGAGTCACAGGCCAGAACTCTGGAGCATGGGTGACACCAGCTCCGCTCTGCTGAGTGTGACGTGAGAGAGGACTCCAGGAACTGGCCTTTCCTGGTGGGCAGCTGGCATGGTGCCCACTGCCACATGGAAAGCGGTCTCTTTCTTGTTGCCTCTGTGACCCAGCCCATGGCGAAGGACTAGCTCCATACTGGGCTCTTCTGACTCTCCCAGGCAGGTGGCTTCTGGAGGGAGGCTGGGGTGCAGTGCGCCGGCGACCACTCTGTCCTCACTTCATCTCCTGGCACAGGACTGGCCTCCTCCAAGCCTCACCTGGTATCCCAGCTGGAGCGAGGGGAAAGTCCCTGGGTGGCCGACTTCCGCTGGAAGGCGGGTGAGTGAGCTGCCTCCCTGGCCTCCGGGTGGGACCTACCCCTGGCCCTCGCCCTCTCCGCGTCACCCCACCTCCCCCTCTGCCGTCCTAGCTGCCCGCCTGGCGCTCCTCTGCTCCGGGTCACCTTGCTCCTGCCCCTCGAAGGCTTAACGCCGGCCGGCCTTCTCTGTTTCTGCAGGCGGCAAGCTACAGAGCCCCGGGGCGGCAAGGAGGCGCCAACCGCAGGGTGACGCCGCGGCGGCGGCGGCGGCGGCGCAGAGGGGTCCCCAGGGCCGCGGTCCCGCTCCGAGGCCCCAGCGGCCCAAGGGCTCCGAGAAGCGGTACCTGTGCCAGCAGTGCGGGAAGTCGTTCAGCCGCAGCTCCAACCTCATCAAGCACCGCATCGTCCACAGCGGCGAGAAGCCCTACGCGTGCCCGGAGTGCGGGAAGCGGTTCCGGCGCAGCTTCGCGCTGCTCGAGCACCGGCGCATCCACAGCGGCGAGAAGCCGTTCGCGTGCGACGAGTGCGGCAAGACCTTCACGCGCAGCTCCAACCTCGTCAAGCACCAGATCGTGCACAGCGGCGAGAAGCCCTTCTCCTGCGCCGAGTGCGGCAAGCTGTTCCGCCGCAGCTTCGCGCTGCTCGAGCACGAGCGCATCCACAGCGGCGAGCGGCCCTACGAGTGCGTGCACTGCGGCAAGGCCTTCAGCCGCAGCTCCAACCTCATCGAGCACGAGCGCACGCACAGCGGCCAGCGGCCCTACGTGTGCGACCAGTGCCCCAAGGCCTTCACGGGCATCTCGCAGCTCATCCACCACCAGCGCTGCCATAGCGGCGACAGGCCCTTCGCGTGCCGGGAGTGCGGCAAGGCGTTCCGCGGCCGCTCGGGCCTCAGCCAGCACCTGCGCGTGCACAGCGGCGAGAAGCCCTACGAGTGCAGCGAGTGCGGCAAGGCCTTCGGCCGCCGCGCCAACCTCTTCAAGCACCAGGCGGTGCACGGCGACCTGCAGCCGTCCCGGCGCCGCGGCCGCGACAGGGGCCCCCGGCGGCGAGGCTGCGTGCTGCTGCTGGGGCGCCGGCGGGGGCCCCGCGGGCCGCGGCCCTGGGAGAGCGGCGAGGGCGGCTCAGCCGAGGCCCGGGGCGGCCGCGGGCGCCCGGCGCAGCACGCGTGCGAGCACTGCGAGCGGGCCGCGGAGGGCAAGGCGCGGCCCGATCGCCGCTGGCGCGCTGCCGGTGGGAAACCGTCCTTCTGCCGGCGTCCCCGGGCTCAGCCCGTCGGAGGGGGAGACGCTGGCCCCCGAGCCGGTGGCCCGGGTCCCGCGAAGCCGCAGGATCCGGCCTCCGCTCCCTGAGGCCAAGAACCAGGGCAGCGAGGCTGCGGGGGCGCGCGCGCTTCGCGCCCTGGCGTCCCCCTGAGGGCAGTGCAGGCTGCAGACTGAGCCCCCCACCTCCTTCCCAAGTCCCCGAACACGTGACCGAAGCAGGGCTACTGCTCTGCCACCCCCGTTGTCACCACAGGGCACCCGCGTGTGTGCGCAGGTCTGGGTCCCCTGGGCATGCCCGCCGCCTGCCATGGGGGGGCCGCTGCCCTGAGTTTACAGGGGAACAGCCCGTGTCCTCTCTCGCGAGGCGGGGCCTTGGCCTCCCCTAAGAGTTGTTAGTGTTTCCGGGTAGAAGATACTGAAAGCACTTTAATCTTTCAGAGCTTACAGGTGGAGGGGGCTCTGGAATCGCCCAGCTGCTCCTGGGAAGGCGCGGGGCACCCCACTGTACTGCGCAAGAAGCTTGGCAGTGGGGAGCTCTCGTCCTTCTGGGGCGCCTCTGCTGGTTGTCGGAGGAGCTGCCACAGTCCCATGGGAGCCGAGGAGCCGCCCCCTTTCCCTCTAGTCCTTAGCAGGAGTGGGCTCTGGGCCAGACACGGCAACATGGACATTCCTGCCACCCGCTGGCTTCAGTCCCCTTCCTGCACCTGGCGCCCTCTGCCCTTCCCACCCTCTAGTGCCTAAAGCTTTAAAATTTCCTGCTCCTGCCCTTTGGGGCAGCGCCCCCTTATGGCCGTGACCAGTAGGAGGCAAGTAAGCCAGGTTTAAATTTGTCCTTCGGAGGCCCTGAATTGAATGTGAGTGGCAGGGCAGCTGCTTTCCGTGTGACATCTCTTAGAATCCTGCAGATGCCGTTGCTTGGAATGTCTTTGTATTCAGGGGTAAGGTAAGCTGAAAATGGAGAGCTTTGCATTTGAGATTGTCAGGGAATGACTCCTTAAATAAGAATCTGGGTCCCCACCCAGTGAAGGGACCTCAGGCAGCAGAAGGGGGCCTTCCCAGGCCCACATCCGAGAGGCTGTCCCCTCTGGTCCCTGCGAAGATGCAATCCCCTCTTCCCCTCAGCCCTTTGAATGGCACTTTACTGAAAGCCCAGGGTGTCCTCCTGGGAAGCACTGGAGGCACTGTCACCAGACGCTCAGGAGATCTGTCCCCGGGTGCTTTCACCCCTCTGTCCTGGCCAGCTGGCCACCTCCTGTCAGCCCTCTCCACAGCCAAGGGAGAGAGGGCTTCGTTTCCCATGCCACCCCAAGGACAGGCAGGTGATCGATGTCACTGAGACCACTCCTGGGGACACCTGCTCCTGCCAGGAGAACGTGGGGAGACTGGGAATCCAGGCTTCCTCCTGAGGCTGCTGCTTGGAGTTCCAGCCCCCGGGATGGCACCAGATGTGTCATGCACACCTGCACACGTGCGCACACACACACACACACACACATAAACACACATATACAAGTCAGATACAAAAGTTAGCCTATCGAACATTCCAGCGTTTTTGTAACTTGCTCTTGACTCAGCCGTCTCTAGTGATCCCTGTCCAGTGTCCTGTGGTTGCCTTCGTGCCTGTCTGCCTGCCCTGTAGCCTGCAGTGGTGGCCCCTGTGTGCTGCGTGTCAAGCCCAGTGCTGGCACTGGCTAGTATGCAAAAGGAGCACTGTGCACCGAGCACATGGACGCCGTACCTGGAGGCCATGCAGAGGATCTGTGGGTTGGGCTTTTCGCATTGAAAAAGAGGCATTTAGGATGGTGTCTTTGTAGTCCCTGGTGAGATCTTCGGCAAGTTTGGATTTTCCTGAGGCTCTGACCATCTCCACTGGGGCCACCACAGATACAGAAGGCCTGTCCCCATGCAGGCCAGGTGCAAGCAGTAGGAGGCTGTGGTGGCCTCAGTCCCAGCCACTCCGAGGTGGGAAGTGAATGACTCATTTTCTCTGAGCCAGGCAGTCAGTAGCTTTCCCGACCGTGTGGCATTCCCTTGGTCAGTATAGACGCTAACTCTAGCTTTAATCCGGGCACCGTTACTTGCCTGGTCTTATACCCATGGGTACCCACCACAGGAAGGACCACATGTGGGCACATTTGACACAAAGTGGTTGCCGGGGGAGTGGGCCCTGCACTCTGATGTCATTGGAGTGTGGGGAAAAGCTCCAGTGTCCTCAGTGCTCACCTGGGAAAATGACACCGGAAGTAGCAACAGATCTTTTTGGTGGGTTCTCAGTGTAATTCAGCGCCTGTCACCCAGGTGTTGGCTGCATTGTCTTTCAGGCATGCAATGTAGACAGCTCGAGTGTTGCCTGGACCGAGGTGGCACGCCCGGGAAGGACACTTGCTCTTGTTCTGCGCTGCCCAGAAGTGGGGCACTGTCTTCTGCTGGTGTGCGCTGGGGAGATTGCTTCCGCATGCCTTTTGAGGGACAACTGGAGCATAGACTTAAACCAGCGGTGGGTTTTGCGGAGAAAAGCTTGGGCCGGGCCGGCGGAGGCAGGGAGGCTGTGAGGCACGCTGGGGAAGGAGTTCCGGGTTAAAAGCTCAGTAGGAAGCAGGGTGCGGAGGCCTAGGAGCCCATGCGTGGAATCCAGATTCTAGCTGGTTCCAGATGAGACACAGCTTTTCAAAACATGAAACATGGCCTGCAATAGAGGAAAGGATGCTGTCGTGAATGATTGCATTTGAACTGATGGTCACCAGTACTACATGCTGCAGCCTTCCACATGGCTCTGATGCCTTGAGTGTCAGCCTGTGGCCCGCAGTGACACTGCGTGGGAGGCAGCTCAGGTCTCCTCTGGTGCTCCACTCGCCATGCTGCTGCAGTTGGTTTCAACTTTTGTGGCACTGGTGCACCACATGCGCAACTTCACAAAACAAGGGCCTGCAGGCTTCCCGGACCCCTTCAGGTTCAAGGCCTCGGGCATCCGAGATGCTCTCGGAGCCACCTGGGGCCTTCGCTCCCAGCTGGCAGTGTGCAGGCCGCAAGGGAAGGCCGGGGCAAGACGTGGAGCTCCTGCGGCTGCTGGCTTTCTCTGACAGCTTTGTGGAGATGTGGTAGAAATGCACCCCCGGCACGTGTGTAAGCTGTGACCGGCGAGTCCAGACCAGGGCGCGCACCTGCAAAGCTCTCCTCGCTATCCAGACAGTGACTGTCCGCTGCATCCCAAAGCAGCCTTGTGTCCCCTGTCCCCACGGCCACTGCTCTGCTTTGTGTCACTGTAGGTAAATTGCATTTCCTGAAGCTCTGTATGAATGGGCAAGCCCAGCACACTTGTGGCCAGTTTTGCTCAGCGGAGCTGTTTGTGGCTCGCCCTGGAGTCCTTGTGTAGCAGCGCTGCTCTCTGTCCCCGCAGCAGTGGCTGCAGACCTGTTGGTGGGCATCTGTGCTGTTTCCACATGTGGCTGAGACAAATAAAGCTGCTATGAACATTTGTGTACCAGGTGCAGGGTGGCCTTATGTCTTCATTTCTCTTGGGTACAATCTGGGTCACCAGGTAGCTCGCTATGTTTAACTCTTCTTCATTTCTGTTTCTTTCCGCAACAGGGTCTTACTATGTCATTCAGGCTGGCCTTGAACTCACCATGTAGCCCAGGCTGACTGAACTTGGGAGGCTGAAGCAGGAGGATCTCCACAAGTTCAAAGTCAGCCTAGGCTACAAAGCAAGGCTTTGTCCAAAAGAAAAAAGAGGAAATGGCCCTGTGAGGACATAGAGACACAGAAAAGCAGCTGTGTGAGCTCAGCTGCCCTTGGTCACTGGATGGAAGGGTGCTGCAGGTCCCTAGTCCCTCCCCTCAGGCCTATCCCTGTTTACAAGGGAGACTTGCAATCCTCCTGCCTCGGTCTCCCAGAGTGCTGGGCTGACAGGTGTGCACCACCACACCTGGCTCTGCTTTTTTGTTTGGTTGTTTGTTTTTAACTTAGGAATTTAGAAATAAGGAGCCTGGGAGGGAAAAGTAATTCTCACTTTGGGTAACTTTGATGGTGTCCATAAGCTGCATGTTTTTTTTTAAATTAAGTACAGTCTTAAAGTTATAATTTTTCCCATCTTCTTTCTACATATCTTTATTTCCATTCCATCTCCTGTCCACTATGGGCAAGCACACACTTGGTATGCTGGAGGCCTGTGTAGCTGGAGTCCAGTGAAACAAGGGCAGTGAGGAAGGATGAAATGGCAAGATCCAGGCAGCCCTCTTGGGCTTAGAGGCAGTGTTAAGGAGAGTACACAGTACAAGAGCTCAAAAGGAAGATAGCTACAGTCCTAACCGATGGTCACTGCACTTCGCCATGTGCTGAGCCCTGGGCATGACCCACCCTCCCAGCAACTGTATTGTTGCCATTTCATGGAGGAGGAAACTGCGGTAACTTCCATTGAGGGCTCTCATTACAAAGCCCATTCCCATCACCCACCACTAGCTGAGGTCCCTTCCCAACTGCTGGGTCCCTCTCAGCCCTGGTGCTGGGGTCCCATGAGTGAGGTTTGTACTGTGTCCGGCGACGGTGGTGATGCTGCCTGCACCCAAGCTGCCAGGTTCAATGGCAGGACAGGGGCTTCCCTGGCCACATCCAGGCGGCCAGCAGCAGTTGAGCTCTGCCTCTGGTGAGTAGCCTGGCCCCACTTCCAAACTCCCAGCTGTCCTTCCGCCACCACAGCCCCATATCTGTTCTTCCTGCTGCCACCGTCATCACCACCATTCTGCACGGCTGGCCTCTGGGGTGCCACGTGCTCTTCCTCACTGGGCTGGGCCTCGAGCAACCCGCCACTCCCACATGCCAAGTGCACTCCCCTTGTGCTCAGGAGGTCCCCAGACAGCCCACAGGATTGCTGTCTGCGTGCTGCTCCAGGCGACAGACAGCTTTATTGTTGTGTTTTTGAGACAGGGTCTCATTATGTAGCCAGGCTGGCCTTGAACTGGCTGCAATCATTCTGCCTCAGCCTCCTGCAAGGTCATGGCAGCAGAAACAGCCAGCGAGGCTACTGAGAACACTTGCCAGGAGCCCTGGTCACCCAGGCTCAGGGAAGTGGGTGGGGCTGGGGTCCGGGCCAGGGAGAGGAGACTCTGGACTCTCTCCAGTGCCATCTCAGGGTCTGGGAGTACAGGGAAAGATCACACCTCATGCACAGATAACTGGCCTAGCGCGAGCCCAGGCAGCGCGTGGGACCCACGTGTGCCCAGGAGGGTGACTGATGGGTGGCAGCCTCCAAGCCTTCAGCCTGAGTTTACCCAGCCTCTGACCCTCAGCACCCCGCCCCCAGCCATCTCCTGGCCACCGAAAGCATTTCCCAGGGAGCCTTGTGCCAGGAACTCCCATGGTCCCGCCACACAGGGCATTTTCCCCAGGTTCCCAGGCCTCGCCTTGAAACAGTGACATGACAGTGAGGCCCTGCCCCCCACTCAGACCTACAGGACCTATTACCGACACGCTGGCCTCTGGGCCACAGGTGGATCCACCCTGGCCCGTCCTGACCTTGCTGCCTGACTGGGCTGCCCGTGAAGGTCGCAGTTTGATTCACTGTGCTCCCGTTCCACACCCATGGGGAGGGGCCTGGACCCCAAGGGCTGCTTCAGACTGGGTATCTGGGGAAAGGACCCGCACCCTGGCTACCTGGAGCCACGGAGGCATCCGGGAAGGGCACAGCCAGCCCTGCCCAGCCCCTGGGCAGGCAGAGTCCTCGAGGTCACTGCAGGAGACTGAGGCCCGATGGGGACTGAGACGACTATCCTACCTCACCCCACTAAAGAGGACACCACTGCTGCAGGATCTCAGGGTCCAGGGCTGCACTCTCAGGGCAGCTGGGAGCAAGACAGGCTAGTGGGAGAGGTCAGCAGGCGGACAGACATAAGGAGCAGGGTCAGAGGGCAAACAGCCATGAGCTCCCAATGAAATAAATCGTTGCTGAGCCAGGCTTTGCCTCGAAAACATCGCTGAGCTCCTCAGACATGGACAGACTTCTTGGAAGCTTCCAAACAGAAAGAACTGACCAGGCTTGCTTCATTTCAGCACTGGGGAGGCTGAGGCAGGAAGACCTCTCTAAATTCCAGGCCAGCCTGGGCTACGTAGTAAGTTCAAGGCCAGCCTGAACTCTATAGTGAGATCCTGTCTCAAAAAACAAAAAAATCCAGAATGAACCAGCCACTGCCTAAAGGGGTCAGGGGGGCCAGCTTCCCTGCACACTGGCAGCTAAAAGGCGGGGAAGTGTCTGTTTCCAGCCCATCGCCACACCCAGAGGGGTGAGAACTGAGACACAACCACCTACCCGAACCACAAGTGGGGGGGGGGGCTTTCCTGAAATGGGCAGTTCGCGCTGCACAAGGGGTCAGCAGCGGGGGCGCAGCGGACAGGGTGGCCTGTGAGGCCTGCTCCACACCGAAACAGAAGCCAGACGGCAAAGACTGCAGCCTCCACCACACTGATCAGCTCGGCCAAGCGAAAGCACTCGTTTCCTGTGGAGAGTGGCTGTGAATGGATTTTTGCAAGCGTAAACATTTAAAACAGTAGCTTTCCAGTGAAGCAGATTTCTCTTCAGAGTAGGGTAGGCCTCGCCCAATCAGTGGAAGGCTTTACAAAGAAGACTGAGAAGTTCTTCTCCAGGGACCCTCTGGACTTGGATTGCCATTCTTCCCTTGGTCCCTGGCAGCCTCCACAGCACATGAGCCAGCGCCTCACAATCTCCCCCCAGCTGAGCGTGCTGCCTGGGATCCCAGCTACTTGGGAGGCTGAGGCAGGAGGATAGTGACTTCCAGGCCAACCCTGGCAATTTAGCCAGACATTGTTTCAAAATAAAAAGGGTTAAGGATGTAGCTGAGTGGCAGAGCCCTTGCTAACACATGTGAAGCTGTGGGTTCAAATCCCAAATACAAAAATTAAACAAAACCACTCAGCCAGGCATGCTGGCATATATCTGTATTCCCAGCACCCTTGGAGGCTGAGGCAGGAAGAGCAGAAGAAATTCAAGTCCATGTCAGGCAACCTGGCAGGACCCTGCCTCAAAAACAAAAAATAAAATATGGCTAGGTGGGGATGCAGCTCGGTGTGAATGCCATGGGTTCAATCACAGTATGATAAAAAATTCTCTTGATAGACAAATGTCACTAGAATGCTGAATAATCCCATCATGAAGCAGTAAGCACCATCATACAGCAACTAAGTGCATAACAAAAACTACTAGATATGAAGACCTTGATAAAATGTCCTTGGAATGTTTTCCTATATTACCATAGAATTGGACAGATGTCATAGATTTTGAAAAGCAAGCCAGTATATAAGAAACTGAATAATTACACAATCGTCAAACTAGATGTTAGAACTACATTCAAAAGTCCACACTTCTTAAACAGATACAACCTTCCAGCTGCCTGTCACTGAGACACAAGCCTCAGCACCCTCAACTTCAAGGAGGAGAGGTTTATTCGGCTTACTTTTCAGAGGACAAAGTCCGTGGTCCGCCGGCTCCGGGGCAGAAACAGCATGTCGGGAGGGCCCAAGCTGCTTAGTTCTGGCGCAAAGTGAAGCAGGGAAACATAGCCAGAGAGGAAAGGGTGAGGGCTAAATACAGGCCCCAAGGTCACGCCTCCAGGGCCACCCAGGCTCACCCAGGCTCATCTGCAGGTGTCCGTTAATCTAATCAAGCTGACATATCAGACAGTGTAACAGGATGGCCCCAGAGACTGCCTACGGTTCCCAGCAACATTCATGCCAAAAAGCTGACATTCTAAGCCGTGCAGCCTCGTACCGTCATCCAGCAGCACAAGGCTCCGTCCTGCCAGATGGCCGGTGACCCTTCACTGTGAAGAAATCGGGATAAACTCTGCGATTCCCGCCTTCGGCTGGGAAGCAAGCGAGAGTGAAATTATGTGCAATCTCAATCTCGAAAGGAAGGGAAGAAGACTCTGAACAGGGAGCCTGGGGGGCACAGTTAGTCCAGGTGGCTCCTGCCAAAGGGGGCTCATCTTCGTCTCAGCAAATTAGCCACAAGATCAGAAACTAAGCCAGAGACAAAGATGGAACTAATGCAGATAAACGCTCAAGGAAGCAGAACGTTGAAAGGAAAGAAAGCATAATCCTGAATCACAGCTTCTGTCTCACTCTCGCTCCTTCCCAAAACACGCACATGGTCTGAGTATCTGGGCCCTGATTCGCAAGTTAAAATATAATCACCACGCGGGGCGTGGCGGTGCACTCCCTGAGCCTAGCACTCGGGAGGCTGAGCACGGAGGGTCACCGAGAGCGCGAGGCCAGCTGGACTACGTAGTGAGGTCAAGGCCAGCCTGAACAGACCATTCCTCAAAATAAACAAATAGGTAACTAAATAAAATAAAAAATAAATCACAAGTCAGGCATGGTAGCACACGCCTGAAATTCCAGCACTGGGAGGCTGAGGCAAGAGGATTGCAGTTCAAGCCCAGATTGGGCAATTTAGCAAAACCCTGCCTCAAAATAAAAAATAAAAAGGGCCAGGGATGTAATTCAGTGCAAAGGACCTGGGTTCAATCCCCAGTAGTGTAGCCATCAAGGTGGTGGTACTGAGGCTCAGCCCTTCACCTGGAAGGTGAAAAGGTCAGAACAAATGACTGTCACCTTGATTCGGGACCACCAGACTCAAGTCAGGAGCAACACGTGTGCAGCGTTTCTTTTTATGATGTCTAATAGTCACATACATGTCAGGAACTGGGGCATACACGTAACGGGTCTTAACCATTTCCTTGCCTCTACTTCCTCCCCCTGCCCTCTCCCATCCCCTACCCCTTTCACCAGATCTAAAAAATCACCTCTTTTTTCCTGCCATCTCTCACTTGTTTTACTTTTATTCATTTGTATTTTAGATTTCTCACATAAGGAAAACTGTGCCACACTTAACTTTCTGTGCCTACTTATTCTCCGGCCACGTAGTCTATAGCCCTTTCTTTACAGACTGAGATGAGATATAAGTAACGAAGACTTCCTAGGTCCTCCTCCCAGGTGAATCCTTGGGAGATGCAAATGTTCAAGAAGCTCAAAGGCAAATGCAGCCAGGTGTGGTGGGACACATCTGCATTGCAGCACTCGGGAGGCTGAGACAAAAAGATGGCAAGTTCAAGGCCAGCCTGGACTACACAGTGAGTTTAAGGCCAGTCTAGACCACACAGTGAGACCTCGTGGCAAAAACACACCAAAACCGGGGATCTGGCGCGGAGGGACAGCGCCTGCCTGGAGAGCACAAGGTATGGAGTTCAGTTCCTGGGAGAAAAAGCAAACAAACAAAAGACACCACAGGGGGGGAAAGGCAAATCAAGGGGCTGGGAGTGCAGGTCCTGAGTTCAATCCCCACCATAACGAAGGAAGGATGACAGGGAGAGAGGAAAGGAAGGAAGGAAAGAAGGAAAGAAAGAAAGGAGGGAGGGTAGGAAAAGAAAGGCAAATTAAGTCCCAAGGAACTAACAGTCTACGTGTGTGCTGGGGTGTGTGAGGGGGCTGTGTGCAGAGATGCCACTACTGGTGGTGGGGAGCCCCACAGGAGCCCCTGCCCCCACGATGGAGGGCCTTGATCTCGAGTGACACTGCATGTCCCCACAGCAACAGGTGAGGAGGGTGGCCCTTCCCCTGCACCAGTGCTCCACTGGACTGCCGACTCTGACAGCGGTCCCGCCCATCTCCTGAGCACGCCCGCCCGCCCAGAAACACTGATGGCCTCTCGTCTCCGTCAGCTTGCCGTATGCAGTGATCTGTTTTCAAGGCCTTGTGTCAAATATCTCCCAGGGATGTCCCCATGGGCCGCACGTCCCAGGGCCCGGCGTCTATCAATGACATGGTTCCTGCCAGGGGCAGGCGGGTGGCCAGGGACCAGCTGGAGTTCTAGAGCTGGCGAATCTGCAGTGCCACCACCCTCCATGCTGAGGTGTGGCCAGGCCACTCATTCCCTTGTCCTGGGCGAATGCCTGGGAGTGGGAGCATGGGGTCCACGGTAGGTGCACGGCCAACCTCTCCAGACACTGCCCAGCTGTCACCCACCATCCAGGCTGTGTCACCTTTCAACACTACTACGATACGATCATCTGCCTTTTTTCTTGCTGTTCTAGTGATTCTGAGATGTCTAATATTTGGGAATGTTTAGAACTGATTGGCAAAAACTACTACTTATTAAAAATTAAATTATATACATTATATTTAAAAATAAAGGAGGCATGAATGGATAATGAAAATGTGGTATTTACACACAGTGGCAGACCACTGGGCCATGAAGAAGGATAAACTTGAGTCATCTGTAGGAAAACAGATGCACCCTAAGACCGTAATGCTGAGTGGAATAATCAGACGCACGAATATTGCATGCTTTCTCTTATATGAGAAATTCAAGCAAGTTAAAGAGCAAACTAAAAGCTACACAATTGGAAACAGGGAGTTGGATCTTTTTCAAAAGGAGACCAAGAGGTGGGGGAAGGGGGAGTAAAAAGAATTCAGATGCCTTAGGTTCACGTAGCGACTCCCTCACGGAAGGGGGCCATTACTGCTGCAGACGTGGACCACACAAACCAACACTGTAAAAAGAAACTCCAAGCCATCCCGTCTTCTGACCACATTCACCATTACCACGGGCTCACACACATCTAGGGGATGTGTAGTCAGATCAATGTGTCTCGAGCCTCTCGCTAAGGTCACCTCTGGTGACACGGGTGAGCTACTTGAGCCCGGCCGTGCTGAAAGCAGTGCCGCAGGCTGGCGCGCCAGGTGCAGCCGGCTTGAGCATGGTGCGCTGCCGAGTGGAGCAGTCAGCAGCAGAGGCGATGAAGGCGCCAAGTTCTAAGCGGAGGTTCCTCGCTCTGCTTGCCCCAGGGCATTGAGGTAGGTGAGAGGAGCCACAGCTGCCGACCAGGTAGAGTCCCGACGGGCAGCCGGACATGCCCTTCTGCTCCTGAGTTCCTGGAAAGCCGAAGGGTCCGCACGCAGGGCACACTCTGCCTCTGCCGGGAGGCAGGGCACGGCCTGTCCCTACCCAGGACAACCTTCTGGCCCACCCCTCACCCCAGGATGGTGTGACGTGGTCCTGCCTCATCATCCTGCCACCGCACACTTGCAGCAGTCCTAGTCACTGTGACCTACTTCGGCTTTCCCAAATGGACCTGGCTGGTGCAAGGCTGGTGACGTGGCTCATGTGAGTCACCCAGGCATGGCCACCCCACCCCTTTTTAGCTACCCCAGCATTTGGTGGCACAGGCAGCCCCACAAAGAGTACCTCAGGGCGGGGCCTGAGGCAGGTTCCCCGGCAACCGGAAACTTGGGAAGGTGGCTGGCTTCCCCGTGGGGTCCTCCAGCCCTCCCGGGTGGCACACCACCAGGGTCACAGGCCCCAGGTGGGCTCCTACTTGTCCTGCCTGGGCCCTCGGGTCGGCGCCCACTGTCTACCTCACACCTGCGCACAGCTAGCAAGAGCCTTCCTCTTGCCAGCACTCCGCACCTATCAGTCCACTGTGTGAACTGCCACTTCACAGAGCAGGGACAGGTCCCCGGGCAGGTCCCCAGCAGGCAAGGGATGGGGGAGCTCCGCACCAGGGCAGGGGGAGCTCCCAGCTTGCAGACCCAGCTCCCCTCCCCACTCAGACACAGTTGCAGTCTGTGCACCCCAAGACCCTGCTCCTCCATTTCTTGGGCCTCTGGGGCTGGTCCTCAGGGTGACAGTGAGGAGCCGGCCAGGCAGATGGCTGGTGGTTCAGGGCCTGTGTAGCCCCAGGCCCTCATCCCTCGGAGCAGCTGAGTAGCGAGTGCTGCTGCCTCCCCACCCACAAACTCAGGCACAGGCCACAGTGGGGGGATTCCACTCCAGCCCCACGCGGCTCTCTGCCTCCCAAGGGTCTGGCCACTGAGTCAGTTGGTGAGAAACTGGTGATGTTTATTGAGAAATGAGGAAGGAGGGAGCCAGAAGAGCAGACCGCTAGGGCTTGCAAGCTGTCCAGAGGTAGGGCGGGCCAGCAGCCGGGCAGGAGGATGGGCCCAAGGCTCTCCGCTGGGCAGGACCGGGCAGAGTACAGCAAGATTCTAGTTGGTACTGACCGCAAGCCTGAGCCAGGCCAGGCAAGCAAGCAAGCGAATGCACAAGCGCTCAGGCCTCACTCCGCGGGCCATCGGGCGGCACGTACATGGGCTCGATGTGCGCCCAGCTGCGGGCCTGCTCATCTGCCCACGCAAGCAGCTCGGCAGCACGGTGCAGGAAGATGAGCAGCAGCGTGTGCACGTCGCCCTCCGCAGAGTGTGCTGCACTCGGCTCGGCCTGGAAATAGCGGTGGAACAGGCTGCCCAGGCTGTAGCCCTTGCGGCCCTGAGCCCGGGTGCCGTGGCTGTGGGCACGGTCCAGGCCCCGCAGCGCCGGCAGTGTGTCCAGGCAGACGGTATCCTGGGGCAGGTGGGCACCCAGGCGCTGCAGCTCTGTGCACAGCAGGGGGAAGTCGTAATCGAAGCCATTGTGGGCCACGAGGCAGATGGGGCCCTCCTGGCGGCTCAGGAAGGCCTGCAGGGTGCGAACCACAGCGCCGTCGAAGCCAGCTTTCCGGCACCGCGCCAGACCCTCAGTGCTCAGGCCGGTGATCTCGCTGGCCTTGGCAGTGAAGGGCTGCCGCGGGCTCATGCACAGCGTGAGCTTGTCCAGCACGCGGGGCGGCACAGGGGCCCCGGACTCGCCACGCTCTGGGTTCTCCAGGGAGGAGCGGTGCACGGCAAACAGGGAGATCTCGGCAATCTCGGGGTCGGTGTTGGGCAGCCCAGTGGCTTCCAGGTCTAGAAAGACAAAGGTCTCGGCCCGGGGTGGCTTGGACATGGTGGTCTTCTCAACAGGGACGACAAGACCTGAAGCTGCCGGAGCAAGCAGGAAGAGGCTAAGGTGACATGGACATGCTGGCCCCTGCCGCACTCTGTGCAGCCTTTTCCTGCAGTAGTGGCTTCATCTAGGGGCCTCCGCAGCAGTGGGATTAGGGGCCGGGCCTGTGACCGCCCCTTCTGTCCAGGATGGAGGCCCCACGCGACCTGCTGTCCCCTCCTCTCCATCCCTGCACCCCAATCCTGCCACACAGCAAGGAGCAGAAGGCAGGAGCATCTGTGCCCAGCTGAGGCGCAGGACCCTCCGCCCTCACGCTGGGCCCTCACCAGGCTCAGGCCCCGGCAGGATTCTGGAAAGCCGAGCAGCCCACCAGCCGCACCACGGCTGGAGGCGCGGGAGGACGCCCCAGGCCTCCGTGCCTGGGTGGGCTGTGGGAAGCCCAGCAATGGGCCGGTCTCCCCAGCAGAGGAGTGCTGCCCCAGCTGGCCTCTGGCCCTCTGCACCAACCCCACCGTGCCGGCTTACCTGGGGCGGGAGCTGGCTGGCGTCCTGTGCTGCTGGCTGCTGGCACCTGTCTCCGCACGGGCTGCTCCGGGCAGCCTTTAATCAGTGGCTGTGGCCCGCCCCCGGCGCGTGTTGGGCAACCAGGGTCCGGAGGCCGTAGGACCTGCGCAGCCGGCTCCTTCGCCGCCCCCTCGCCAGCACACCAGCACCAGGACACACGCCCGTGTTTACACGTTGGGCTCCACACATGCAGGCTGCTGGTGAACAAGGGCCCTGCCGCAGGCAGGAGGAGCAAGTCCTCACAGGCACGAGGAAGCTGGGCCGGCGAAGGCTGCAGCCACCGCCCAGTCCTGCCTTCTGGTGGACCCAGGCCCCGTTCTGGGTGACCACCCAAGGCCACAGGTCCCCTACTCATGCCCTGGCTTCCCCTAGGGAGTGAGGCAGTGCCAAGCCATAGCAACCTATGAAGGGGAAGGAAAGGGCCCTCTCCGAGGACAAGACCTCTCAGGGTCACGCAGCCTGGATGCATGCCCATCGCCCAGAGGGGGCCGGACCTGCTTCACGTGTGACGGTC
>PVJX010033372.1:0-19721 GCA_004027295.1 Dolichotis patagonum | reverse complement strand
GAGATGCAGGTCTGCACAGACTTTTGATCCAAACAGCCCAGGCCACTCTATGGGTCCGAGAGTTTTGGGTCCCAAAGAGACAGGCAGAGATGCTGCTTTCTGGGAGACTTCCTGGGGGTGAAGGGTGAGGCTACGGGCCCAAAAAGACCTGGCTCAGATGCCGATCTCCAGGCTGTTCCCTGCAGATGAAGGGCTGGCCTACCAGTCCCAAACAGTTGCCGCTATTGATTTTTGAGTATTGACTCTGTATCCAGCTACATTGCTGAATTTATTTATTATATCTAGGAGTTTTTCAATGGAGTTTTGGGGGTCTTCTATGTCAAGTATCATGTCATCTGCAAATAATGATAATTTAACTTCCTCTTTTCGCATCTTTACTCCTTTGATTTCTCTCTCTTGTCTAGTTGCTCTGGCTATTATTTCCAGTACTGTGTTTAATAGGAGCAGTGACAGGGGACATTCTTGTCTTGTACCTGATTTTAAGGTAAAAATCCATTTAATATGATGCTGGCTGTTGGTTTGTCATAGATGGCCTTTATCATATTGAGGTAAAGACCATATATTCCAATTCTCTGTAAGGTTTTTATCATGAATGAGTGTTGGACCTTATCAAAAGCTTTTTATGCATCTATAGAGATGATCATGTGGTTCTTATTTTTGGCTCTATTGATATGGTGAATTACATTTATTGATTTATGTATGTTGAACCATCCCTGCATTCCTGGGATGAATCCCACTTAGTCAGGGTGAATAATCTTCTTGATGATTTGTTGCATCCTGTTTGCTAATATTTTATTGAGAATTTTTGCATCTATGTTAATTAGGGAGACTGGCCTATAGTTCTCTTTTTTAGTTGGGTCTTTCTCAGGTTTTGGTACTAGAGTAATATTTGCTTCCAGCAATGACTTAGGAAGAATTGCTTCCCTTTCAATTTCACTGAAGAGTTCGAGGAGTGTCGGCATTAAGTCTTCTTTGTATTTCTTGTAGAATTCTGCAGTGAATCCATCTGGGCCTGGGCTCTTCTTTGTTGGCAAGGTCTTAATTACATTTTCAATTTCATTAATAGAAATTGGGTTATTCAACAGTTTTACATCTTCCTGATCCAGCTTTGGTAGTTCATATGTATCTAGGAATCTGTTTATTTCTTCAGTGTTATCAAACCTATGACAGTAGAGGTTTTTGAAATAGATGTTGATGATCTTCTGTATTTCCACTGAGTCTTTAGTAATTTCACCTTTTTCATTCCTTATTGCATGAATTTCAGTTTTTTCTTTCCTTTTTAAAATAAAATTGGCCAGGGGCTTATCAATTTTATTTATTCTTTCAAAGAATCACTCTTTGATTCATTGATCCTTTGTACTGTTTTCTTAGTCTCTATTGCATTAAGTTCTGTTCTAATTCTTATAATTTCCTCCCTTCTTTTGGCTTTGGGGTTGGCTTGCTCTTCTTTTTCTAGATGTTAGTGTTGTAGCATCAGGTTGTTTATTTGTATTCGCTCTGTCTTCCTGATGTGAGAACTCAGTGCAATAAATTTTCCTCTGAGGACTGCTTTCATTGCATCCCACAAATTCCAGTAAGTTGTGTTTGTATTTTCATTTGCTTGTAGATGTTGTTTAATTTCTTCTTTAATTTCCTCCATGACCCAATGATTGCTCAACAGTGTATTACTCAGTTTTCATGTATTTGTGAAGTTTTTGCAGTTGCTTTTATTGTTAATTTCTAATTTCATGGCACTATGATCCAATAGCATGCATGGGATAACTTCAATGCTTTTGCATTTACTTAAATATGTTCTGTGGGCTAGTATATGGTCTATTTTAGAGAATGTGCCATGTACTGCTGAGAAGCAGGTGTTTTCTGATGTTGTTGGATGGAACACTCTGTATGCATCTATCAAGTCCATTTGTTCACAGGTATGAATCAATTCTTTTATTTCTTTGCTGATTTTCTGTCTAGTTGATCTGTCCCTCTCTGTCAATGGCATGTTAAAATCTCCTGTTATAATTGTGTTATTGGTTATTTGACTTTTCATTTCTGTTAATATTTGCTTTGTATAGCTAGGTGCTCTGGAATTTGGTGCATATATATTTAAGATTTTTATCTCTTCCTCTTGAAGTTTTCCCCTAACTAGTATGTAGTGACCTTCTTTATCTCTTTGGATCATTCTTGGTTTGAAAGTCACATTGTCTGCAAACAGGATTGCTACTCCTGCTTTTTTTTTTTTGTGGTTTCCTGTTGCATGAAGTATTGTTTTCCATCCTTTAACTTTCAGTCTATGGGTTTCCTTTTGTGTAAGATTTTTTTTTTAGACAGCATATGGTTGGATGTTGTTTCTTGATCCATTCTGCTAGTCTGTTTCTTTTGATTGGTGAATTGAGGACATTTACATTAATGGTTCTAACTGTTATATATTGGTTTATTTTTGACATGTTATCTTTCTGCTCCTGTACCTTTAGCTTTCCATTCTATTTAATTGTCTACCTTGCTTGGTGGGTTTATGCTATGTGTATCTAGAATATCTTTCAGTATTCTTTTTAGTGTTGGTTTTGTCGTCATGAAATTTTTCAGCTGTTCTTTGTCATGGAAGTATCTTATTTCTCCATCCATTTTGAAAGACAGTTTTTCAGAGTACATCAGTCTGGGTTGGAAGTGGTTTCCTTTTAGGATCTGAAATACTTCACTCCATACTCTTCTTGACTGCATTGTTTGTGTTGAGAAGTCTGCTGTGATTCTGATAGGTTTTCCTTTATAGGTGATCTGTCTTTTCTCTCTAGTAGATTTTAGTATTCTGTTCTTATGGTGGGTTTCTGGGATGGTGATTATTATGTGTCTGGGTGTAGTTCTATTTTGGTCATGTTTTTTGGAGTTCTATATGTTTCACTAATCCAAATGTCAGTTTCCATTCTCATGTTTGGGAAGTTTTCAGCTATTACTTCTGTAAATATCCTCTTGATATCATTTTGGCTGTTCTCTTCTTTTTCACTTATCCCTATTAATCTTATGTGATTTGTCTTTGCATCATCTTGCAGGTGTTGAATTGTTATTTCCTGATTCTTTGTTATTTTTAAAAGATCTTGTCTTTCCTGTTCACTAGCTGTGATCTTATCTTCGAGGTCTGAAATGTCATCTTCAGTTTCATTGAGGTGGTTTTAACAGCTTTCAATAGAATTTTTGATTTCCTGTATATCTCCTTGAATCTGCTTTATGCATTTTGTTTGTTTCTTAGTGTTCATCTGGGGATTCTAACTGTTTGCTTTGTTCCTCTAATTTCTTAGCTGTGTCTTCACTAGATGTGTTCACTATTTCTTTCACTACTTTTATAATTTCTTCTTTTACCTGGGCAATTATTCCTAATTTGAATTTCTCCATAGCTTCTCCTAGTTGCTTCTTTATTTCAGTTGGTATCATTTCAGTCATTTCAGGTGTATGGCTTCTATTTTCTTCTATGTACATGGCTCCCACGCTTTCTTGGAATGGGCTGGTGATTTGAGCATGCCTTTTGGTCTTTCCTTTTGTCATTTTTCTTTATTTCTTTGGTTTGAATGATTTTCCAAAGCTTCCTCTGGGTGTGTTGCAAATTTCCACCCTCAGCTACTGGAGCAGTCTCAGCTCCTCTGCAGGTACTTGGCCCCTTAAATTTAGAGGCAGAAGCAGGGTGTGGAGAACTGGGGTCAAAGAAACCCTTGGGGCACAATCCCCTGTCCTAGGGGTGTGGATATGAACTCAGTAGCTGGAAGTGCTGTTCTCAAGCTGTCCCCAGGCCAGCTCAGTTGAGCCTAGAGACCTCAAGCAAGTTTCCTGCCTCCTGGACTGAAACAATATCACTGAGCATGGTTGACTGAGGCCCTGCAATCTGCTGGATCCAATCCACCATCCAGGCAGCTCCCCAGGAACTCAAAAGCCACAATGTAGGTCTCCTACTTTCCCCAGGTTACTGGAACTCACCTCAGGCAATCTCCACCTCTCTACAGATTCTTGGCTTTCTTAATTGAGATACAGAAGCTGGGCATGGAGAATTGCGGCCGGCAGAGCCCCTGGGGTACAATCCCCTGTCCTAGGGGTGTGGATATGATCTCAACAGCTGGCAGTACTGGTCATAAGCTGCTCCAGGTCAGCTCAGTTGAGCCCAGAGTCCTCGAGCAAGTTCCTGCCTCCTGGACTGAAACAAGGCCATTGAGTGTGGTTGACTGAGGACCTGAAATCTGATGAACCCAGTCCAGCATCCCGGTAGCTCCCCAGGAACTCAAAAGCTGGATTGTAGGTCTCCAACTTTCCCCAGGTCACCAGAACTCACCTCTTCTATAGGGTTTTTTTTTTTTTAACATGAAGAGTTGTTGGACTTTATTGAAAGCCTTTTCTGTTTCTATTGAGATGATTATGTGATTTTGCTTTTTGGCTCTGTTGATGTGGTGTATTATATTTATTGATTTGTGTATGTTGAACTATCCCTGCATTCCCGCAATAAATCCTACTGGTCTTGCTGTATAATCTTCTTGATGATTTGCTGCATTCTATTTGCCAATATTTTATTGAGAATCTTTGCATCAATGTTTATCAGTGAGATCAGTTTATAGTCTCCTTTTTGGTTGGGTCTTTCTCTAGTTTTGCTATTAGGGATCCTTGCCTCCAAGAATGAGTTAGGGAGGACCTCTTCTCTTTCAATTTCACTGAAGAGTTTAAGGAGTAGTGGTTCTAAATCTTCTCTAAATTTCTTATAGAATTCAGCCCTGAATCCACTAGGACCTGGGCTTTTCTTTGTTAAGTTTTTAATAACATTTTTGATTTCAGTAGCTTATATTGGGTTATTCAAAATTGCTATATCTCCTTGGTTGAGCTTTGGTAGTTTATATGTTTCTGCAAGTCTGTCCATTTCCTCTGTGTTTTCCACCCTGTGTGAGTAGGCATTTTCAAAGTAGTTGTTCATGATCATTGGAATTTCCATGGTATCTGTAGTAATTTCCCTGTTTTCAGTTCTTATTGGATGTATTTGAGGTTTTTTTCTTTTTCCTGATAAGGTTGGCTAGAGGTTTATCAATTTTGTTTATTCTCTTAAAAAACCAGCTCTTTGCTTCCTTAATTCTTTGTATTTTTTTTGGCTTCAACTGCATTAATTTTTGCTCTAATCTTTACAATTTCCTCTCTTCTGTGAACTTTGGGTTTGACTTCCTCTTCCTTTTCTAGAAGCCTGAGATGTAGCATTAGGTTATTTATTTGTATTAATTCTGTTTTCTTGATGTGACTATTTACTGCTACACGTTAGGACTGCTTTCATTGTGTCCCATAAGTTATGGTATGTTTTATCTACATTTCCATTGTATTTTAGGTACTGTTTTATTTCTTCTTCAATTTCATCTGTAACCCACTTGTTATTCAGAACGTTGTTATTTAATTTCTATGTATTTATGCAGGTTTTCAGGGTTTTTTTGCCATTGATTTCCCATTTTAGTGCACTACGGTCAGATATTATGCATGGAGTAATTTCACTTATTTGAATATAGTTAACAATGCCTTATGGGTTAATATATGGTCTTTTGGAGAATTTCCCATGTGCAGCTGAGAAGAATGCATATTCTAATGTGGTTGGGTGGAAAACTGTGTAAACATCCACTAAGTCCATTTGCTCACAGGTATGATTGAATTCTGTTATTTCTTTGCTGAATTTTTTTCTAGTTGATCTGTCTCTTTGTGACAGTAGAATGCTAAGGTCTCTTATTACAATTGTGTTCTTGTGTATTTGGTTTTTTGTGTCCATTAGTATCTGTTTTATATAGTTAGGTACTCCTGTATTTGGTGCATATATATTTATAATTGTTCTTCTTCTTTTAGTTTTCCACTTGAAGTATGTAGTGGTCTTCTTATCTCTTTTACTCCTTTTAGGTTTGAAGTTCACATTTTCTGCAAACAGAATAACTACCCCTGCTTTTTTTCTTGGTTCCTGTTGCATGGTATTCTGTTTTCCTTCCTTTGAATTTTAATCTATGAGTTTCATTTTGAGTCAGATGTGTTTCTGGTATACAGCATACTGTGGAATCCTGTTTCTTGATCCATTCTGCCAACCTGTTTCTTCTGATAGGTGAATTGAGGACATTTACATTTATGTATATCACTGATATATACTGGCTTGACTTTGCCATGCTGTGTTCCTGTTGTTAATTTCCTGTTTTTCTCTGTTGTTTAATTTCTTATTCTATTTGATGGTTTTTGTTGTTCTGGAGACTGTGGTCATTTTTATTTCTATCTAGCAAATCTTTCAGTACTCTTTCTAGGGTTGGTATGGTTTGGTTCACATGAATTTCTTCAGTTGTTCTTTGTCATGGGAGTATCTTGTTTCTCCATTAAATTTGAATGACAGTTTTTCTGGGTACATCAGTCTGGGTTGGAAGTTGTTTTCTTCCAGGACTTGAAATATATCATTCCAATCACATCTTGACTTGAGGGTTTGTGCTGAAAAGTCTGCTGTGATTCTAATAGGCTTTCCACAATAGGTGACTTGTGTTTTTTCTCTAACAGCTTTTAGTATTCTGTTTTTATGCTGCATGTTTGGAATCTTAACTATTATATGTCTGGGTATAGATTTATGTTGGTTGTGATTGTTTGGTGTTCTGTGTGCCTCACTTATCTGTGTAAGAGTTTTTTTCTCCATGTCTGTGAAAATTTCTGCTATTGCTTCTGTGAGTATTTTAGTTTTGTCATTTGCATTGATTCCTGCATCTTCACTAATGCCTATTAATCTTAGATTGTTTCTCTCAGCATCATCTTGAAGCTGCTGGATTGTTATTTAATGCTGCTTTGTTGGTTTTATAAGTTCTTCCCTTTCATGTTCAATATCTGTGATGACATCCTCTAGGTCTGAAATTGTAACCTCAGCTTTATTTAAATGGTTTTTCCAGCTTTCAGTAGAATGTTTTGTTTCTTGGATATCTGTGTGAATTTGTTTCATGGAATCTGATTGTTTTCTACATCATTCATTCAAGGTTTCAATCAATTTCCCATGCTTCTGTATTTTTAAAATCTATTTCTTCTCTAGAAATGTTCAGCAACTTATTTACTAAGGTTGTTATTTCTGTCTTTATATAAGACATTATTTCTAATTTGATTTCTTCTATAGCCTCATGGATTTGTTTTTGTTTCTTCATTTGCTATCTTTTCAGTGATTTCTGGTGTATGACTTTTAAAGTCCTCTATTTCAGTGTCACCTCTACTTGCTCCTGATGTAGTAGATGTTTGAGATTGCATTTTGCCTTTTTGTTTTGCCATTTTAATCTTTTGGGTAAACATTTGGTCTTTCAATCCTAACAGTCTCAACTGTCCATAGTGTGAGTTGTAGGGTCTTACTGTATGGTTGATGTTTGTCCAATTGCTGAGTACCACAATGAAGAGGAGAGCCAGAGAACTGAATTTCTCCTGCAGGGCTTGTTGGGCGAGTCCTATATTCTTCCTTGGCCAACAAGCCTAGAAGTATTGATGTAGGCCAACTATTAGTTCCTGCTATTGCTATGTCTTCAGGGTGTTGCAGGTCACCAGATCTCCCTGTCTATAGTGTATGTGTCAGCTGAGGCCCTACTGTGTCACTGAGGGTCTCATAAGCACATTTAATTTTCTCCAATTTGGGAGAGGTCTTATTGGTGCCCTCCTCAACCTGTCTTTTCCCTATGTGGAGGAGGGGATTGCCCACTCTCTTGCCTGGTTCTCCAAGGTCTTACAGTTGGAGGGAGCTTCAGTTCCACTACTATTTATCCACTGTAGACTTCTATTTAGGGGCAAACTCACCATTCAGTCTGGAGCCTGCTGAGGTCTTCTTTTTGGGTGAGAGTTTCCTGAGTCTTCCATTGAGCCAGCATAGTAATCCACTGTAGTCCAAGGTTCTGGGAGAACTGGTTGGATCCAAAGACCAATAGCAGTATAGCTCAGGAGGTAGAGGAGTCCCCCAAGGTGTAGACCTGAGGCAGCAATCAGTGTCCCAGGGGTTCTGGGCCAAGGGGTGGGCCCATGGTGATGGTCAAAGTCAACTGAAGCATGTTAGGCCAAGGCCCAGGCCTGCACCAGTGGTCCAAGGTGACCCAGGTTTGCAGGGCCGAGGGGCAGGCCTGCAGTGGCAGTCCCAGGGAACTCAGTCATGTCTGGGACATGCTAGGTCTTCTGGGGTGAGGGGTGGGCCCATTACAGTGGTCAGAGGTGGCTCAGTCATGTTGAGGGTATCCTAGGTGTTAGAAGAGAGGTTATTTGGAAATCTCTGTGCTACTACTCCCAACTGGCATTTATGGAGTTATGAGCCACACATAGATATGTAATGTGATTGTCTTATGTGTGGGTGCCTGAGGAGTTTTTCACAGGAGTTTTCAATTTCCCTTCATTTGTGACCATACACTGTTTTATTGATCTATTGTGGATGTTTAAGTAATACGTTTTTGGAGTTTATTTCTGGTATGGTCTCATGATTATCTTACTGAGCTACTGTAGAAGACCTTCTTGAGGCTAAATGTCAATAGTTTTAAGATCCTTCACACTGTCTCTCTTATCTGTTTTGTCCTTACACCACAGATAATGGGATTGGGAGGATGGGGACAGAAATATACTGATTGGCTAACAGTATGTGCATATAGTGAGGGATTATGTGACCAAAGTGATGTGTCATGAAGGAGAAGAGAGCTGGGATGTAGAAAGCCAGCATGACACAGACATGTGAGCCACATGTGCCTTGAGCCTAGCATCCCAGGATGGGAGACAAAAGACTGCTCAGAGAATTTTCACATAGAAAAATCCAATCACAGAGAGATCAATGTAGCCCACTGAATGCAGTCACAAATGCCAAAGTCCGAACTATGACACCTATGCTCAGGATGGCTCTCACCTTGTTGGTGATGATCATGCTGTACCTAAGGGGGTGGCAGATGGCAATGTAGTGATCAATGGCCATGACTGTCAGCACTACAGACTCCAGTCCAGTACATATGTGGATGGTGTACATCTGTCTGATTCAGGCACTAAACTCAATCTCTATTGCACTGTCAGTATCTGGTTAAGGACTACATGCAATAAGAACACATTCATTTCTTCATGTATTCAAAAATTTATTACTGAGTTTTTAATGTGTGATTAGCATTCTGATAGTTATCCACACATAAGCTACTTTTAGAAAGATAATAGAATGGCCCATAGATTATTATTATTCCTATTTTTTCAGATGAGGCAACTATAGAAATAATAACTTATAAGTGATCATTTGAGTAATAAGGATCAGAGTCTGAAGTGAAAAATCAAGCAGGTTTACAATTTAGTTTCATCTTTGTCCTACATGTCAAAAAATTTATCAATATTTTTAGACTTTGACTGATACAAATTTGCAGTTTCCTGAAGTTTTTTTTTTAATAGTACATCAGACATGTTGTTGCAATACCTAACACTAGTAACTTTAAAGGAGGAAAAGCTTGTTTGTTTCATGTTTTTAGTAGGTTCAGCCCATGGTGGACTGACTCCAAGGCAGAAGCAGTGTTACAAGGATCCTCCTTGTTCTGGGACCTGAGAGTCTTTCCCTTGTACTTCTGAATCTGGTTGTCAGGTGAAGAGAGAATGTGTAGGATGTTTTAGGGGTCCAAGGTGGAAGACTTTCATCATTTTCTTTACAATTCTAGGGCCAGGCCCTGATGTCAATCCAGATTCTACAGGAGAAGTGGAGTCTTAGATATCCATTACTCTTATTCCTACATATAAAATATACTTACTCATTTCCCAGGGAAACTACACAAATGTTAATTTGGTCACTGCATACAACATAAAGTCCAAGGTCCCCAAGTGTGCATGGCCTTCTCCATTGAGTCCAGGGATGATTCCTCTTGAACCGGCATCATTCCTCTTTCCTCCACATATTTAATGGTGGAGGAGAGACTGTAAACTTTGCCAACTTGAAGTAAAGCATAGGATTCCTTTGAGTAGTATATTGTCAGTAGTAATGGTGCAATTCTTTGGGAACAGGGACTATTGAGTCCTGACAAGGGCTGTGTGCCCTAATTAGACACTGGGTTTGTTTTCTGGGAGGAATTCTCCTGACCATGTTATTTATGACCTTACTATTGTTTCTCATGTAATTCTGTGTCTGAGGCATTGCATCTTTTTCTGTGCTCCACATGGCTCTGTATGCTACAGAGTGTGGGTTCTTCTGTAGTGATACTTTAGTTGAGCTTATTTCTTGCTTGTCCAACAATGGGATCAATAATTTTTAAAAAGGGAGTGTAGGGGAGTGGGTAAAAAAGAATTGAGATATGCCACATACAGGTACAGTCCCCTGTGATGAATGTGATCATTATGTACACCTAAAATGTACCAAAAAAACCTAATGAAAAAATTCTAAATAAAATAATTTTGTTCTAAAGTCAAATTCATATTTCTTTGACAATAAAACCTCTCAAAAACTTAACAGACATCTCATTCATTTGTACCAGGTCAGTTCTGTGCTGGTAGTATACTTATTGCCCATCTGAAATGCAAATTGTGGAGTGGAATGGGAAAGCAGTGCCAGAAGAAAGTCTGGTGGCTTTTGTAACTCTGCTGGCTTCTCTAAGACCTGTTGCCCCAACAGCTCATTCTTCTTCCTGTTTGCCTCCTTCAGCCACCTTACTAAGTAGACTATCATATTCCATTTTAGACTCATGAAATAGAGGTAAAGGAGGCTTTCTAGCTCCTTTCTTTCTTTCCCAGTCAGCACTATCATTTGTGGTGATAAGGAAGCAAGGGCCAGTTTTTAAGGTGCATCTCAAGAATAGTGTTCCAGGGGAAGATTCAGCTGAGCTTTAATGCTTCTCCACTCTCAGCTCCTAGGCTGGGTCTATCCAAACATGCTTCCTAATGCTACCTTGCCATTCTGCAGTGAGGTGTCATCAGTTTGCAATTTGGTTGAAACAAATGATTTATTCTTCACTCAACTTTTGAGCCTATACAGAGTTCTTGTGGTTGGTCAAGGAACGTTATTATTAGCATGCAGTGAAGGCCGAGATGAGTCAGTACTCCACATAAGAAAAGTCATAGGTGGATTTCCTCAACAAAGCCACTGGATTTTACTGCACTTACAGGTGAACCTCTGTGTTTGTGGATTCCATATCCAAAGATTCAGCCAACTATGAACTGTTGCATCATGTAACTGGGCCTGTAGTAGTTGTGTCTATACTGAACATGTACAACCTTTTTGTCATTCCATAAACAATACATCTATTTACATAAAATTATAGTTTATCAGATATTAAAAGTAATGTAGAGTTAATGTAAAGCATATGGGAAGATGAGCATAGGTTTCATGCAGATAGTAGGGCATTTTATATAGAGGACTTGAATATCTGCAGATTTTGGTGTCTATGGGACTCTGGAAACATCTGTGGATACCAGAGGGTGACTCTACTTAGATATTTACAATGAAAAGTATGTCTTGCTTGAAGAGGAAGCTGTTTTTTCAGACCTATGGTTATTCCTGCAAAATTAAGTGCTATAAATTGAGCCAAGAGAGATGTGTGTGTGGCTTTATGGATCTTCTGTTCTCACTGTTCCACAGAGAATGTTTTCCCTGACTGTCTAGGGTACTGCTGAGTTAAGGCAAGTCTGGGAAACACTCTATGTACACAGTCAACCCATATCAGTGAGGATATTTTTCTGTGATTATCAGATTACTTTTCTCCTTACTCAGTTTTTTTCTATTGCTGAGTCAATACTACCCAGCTTAGTACTGTCAAGTTCACCTTATTAGCCAAATGGATTGCCTAGCTTGTCAAGCTAATAAACATGTTATACTAAGCACTGTTTTCATTCTGTCTGTGTTCCATAGTGTATAGGACTGAGCAATGAGCCTAAGTGCTCTTAAGAAAAACTCTTGTGATGTTCATGTTTGTCATAACAAGACTTAGATTTTAAATTTAGAATTCAAATTTTTCTTTCTCATTGTGTCTCAGCCTACTATTTGAATTGGGAAAATGGTTTCAACTCTTTTTTTTGGAGGGGTGCTAGGAATTGAACCCAGGGCATTGTGCATACAAAGCAAGAACTTTACCACTGAGCCACATCCCAAGCCCAGAACTCTTATTTATTTTAGTTTGATTGCCTCATGAATAATGATGTCTAAATATTTTGCTGTTTCATTTTTATTCACTTACATCTATGAGAAGTTAACTATAGTCACTTAATATATTTGTGTTTTTTTCTTCCTTATATTCCTGCATTCTTTTACTTTCCTTCCAACTAGCCTTTCTTCTTTCTATCTCCTTTTAAAAACTTAAAGTGAAAGATTATATAATTCAAAGTGTACAGTGCCAGTTTTTGATACAGATAAACATAGTTAATGGAAGAAATACTACCAAGGAAGTAATTAATATATCCTTCTACACATGGTTATTTGTTTTTTTGTTTGTTTGTTTAATTTTGGGGTGTGTGTGTGAGTGTGTGTGTGTGTGTGTGTGTGTGTGATATAAACAATCCATAGTCCAAGAAAATCTCAAGGACAGACTATCTTATTTTAACCATTGTTCCTGTACTGTATCCTAACCTCTAGAACTGGTTCATCTTTCCTAACTGAAACTGCATCCTTTGACCAAAATCTCTCCCCAATTCCCTTACTCTCCACCCCTTGGTAACAATTGTTTATTCCCTGCTTCTATGAATTTGACATTATAAAATTCTACACCTAATGTGCATCCATCTGTGCAATATGTTTTTCTGTGTAGGGCTTATTTCACTCTGCATAATGTCTTTTTCTTTATTTAGACTCTCCAAGTGCCTTTAGTCCTTCCCATAGTGTCTCCCTTCCCAGTGTTGAGATAGGCCTTTTATAATGCCCTCTCCTGGGAAATTGGTCATAGAACCTTGGCTCCAGGTGTCTAATAAGGGCACTGATCCCTATGAGCAGTGGGTGTGAAGGGATGTAACATGCAATGCTCCACTGCATTCAATAACCACCAGCAGCAGCAGCAGCAGCAGCAGCAGCAGCAGCAGCACAACCTTCTGAAGCTGGTGAGTCTCAAGGTAGGAACAGGAAAATTAACAGGAAGGAAAAACAAGGACTGAGGGGAATGTAGGTGCCTCATGTAAAAAAGAGATGGAACTGCTTCAATAGGGCCTGGTGTCATGGTTTATGCTGGTGGCCCCCAGGCCTCATGTATTTGCATTGTGCATTTGTGATTGGTTCATTGTCTAGTGCTTGGATTGGTGGTGTCAGTGCTACACCAGCCTAGGGGTGGAGCCAGGATGTGATGTAATGGCAGGAAGAAGGTGTCTCTCTCTCTCTCTTGCCAGTTTCTGCTTGCAGTTTGCAGCCACAATGAACTGCGGCCCTGCCATGCCACCCTGCCTTGGAGCCAACTGAGTATGGACTGAAACCTCCCCAAACTGTAAGAAATAAACCTTTCCTTTCCCAACTTTGGGCATCAGTTATTTTGTCTCAGCGATGAGTAAAAAGTAACTAAGATAAAATTTGGTACCGAAGAGTGGGGTCATTGCTGTGACTATACCTGACCATGTTTTTTGAGAGGCTTTGGAAATGGCTTGTGAGCAAAGTTTGGAAAGGTTCTGACTTGTTGCCTGGATGCATAGAGCTGGAGCAGCTTAGGCTGTTCTGTAGAGGAGATTCTGGTCAGAGTTCAGGAGACCACAAGGCTGATAGAAAGCCTGATAGTGAAGACCAGACTTGTGAGGTTTCTGCTGGGAAGGAAGACTTATTGGTTGTTGGACTCCCTATGTTGTGTGTTATGCAGAAATGCAGAAAGTTTGTCTGCATTTTGTTCATGCCCAGAGACTTTGCCTGAGACTGAGATTAAGGATAATGGACTGATTAATCTGGCAAAGGAAATTTCAAGGCAGTCAAATGTTGAGGCTGTGGCATGGCTATTGTTGGGGGCTTTTAGCCAGGTCTATGTTGCAAATCAAGAGCAAAGAGCCAAGCAGGATAATTTAAAACACTGTGAGTTTGGCCAGAGGGAAAACTGCAGTAAAGCTGTGGATTGTAAAGATAGTGCTGAAACTTTGATTGCTGAGAAGAAACAGAGAAAGATGGCCACTGGGCATCCCAGAAAGCAGTGTGTCTCTACCCTTTGCAGCCCCAAAACTCTAAAGTAAAAGAATTTTGTCATATGAGAAAGCTTCAGAGCACCATGCTCCAGAATGGCATGGGAGGCCACATGAGGTTCCAGAATGGCGGCAACATGGAAAAGCTTTTCTTCAAAATCAGGTAAACAGAGCCCAGCAATCCAGGCACTGGACCCCTATAGCCAAGAGAGAGAAAAGCCTGGCTACTGCTTCAGCTGGCAGCAGACCTTGGCGGCATCCACATGGTGCTGATTTTAGCTGCAAGGAAAATGCACAAATTCTGAGTGTAAGAAGGCTTCCACCTCGATTGCAAAGGGCCTGGGAGGCCAAGCAGTGTGCCCCTGAGAGGGCAATATGTAAAGATCTAAGTGTGAAGCCAAAGGTGCAGTGGAGACACCAGAAGTTTGGAAAAGCAAAGAATGTGGATCATCCAAGGAAAGCTGCAAAAACTGAGCAGAGAAGGTTTAAGAGAGAAGCTGTGGGAGCTGAAATCCCTGAAAGTGCCCTGGGGGTGGAATCACCCAAGCCTTTTGGAGCTTGCAACCAGATTGCTTCAAATGCTGAGCATGGGACTCTAGGACTTAATGTTCACCCTGCTGGATGTTGGACTTGCTTTGTACCCAATGCCTTATATTCCCCATTTGTAACTTTTGGAATGGTAATGTTTATTTTGTGCCTTTGCATTTCAGAAATGTTTAACCTTGTTTCATTTGTACAGGGGGTTACAGTTAAGAGTTTGCCTTAGATATTGGAGGAGACTTGGGATTTGAACTTCTCAGCAATGCTGAAAATGTTAGAACTTTGGCAACTTTTGGAGATGGAAATCTCCAAAATGTCTTTTTGTATGAAGGTTGTACAAGAGTCTTTGGGGTCCAGGGGTGGAATGGCATATTTTATGTTGGTGGCCCCCAGGCTTCATGTATTTGCCTTGTGCATTTGTGATTGGTTAATTGTCTAGTGCTTGGATTGGGGGTGTGAGTGCTAAACTGGCCTAGGGGAGGAGCCAGGATGTGATGTAATGGCAGGCAGAAGGTGTGTCTCTCTCTCTCTTGCCGGTTTCTGCTTGTGGTTTGCAGTCACCATGAACTGCGACCCTGCCATGCTACCCTACCTTGGAGCCAGCTGAGTAGGGACTGAAACCTCCAAAAACTGTAAGAAATAAACCTTTCCTTTCCCAACTTTGGGCATCAGGTATTTTGTATGAGCGATGAGTAAAAAGTAACTAAGACACCTGGTGTAGTGGATGGTGTTTCTGCTAAGGTACTTAGATCCTGATCTAAGGAGCACTGACCCCAGATCATGATTTCTCTCAGCACTGAGGCTGAGTTTCCTGAGACTTGTAGACTCAATATATCTGTAGACTGAGATCCTTGCTTTTATGATGGCTAGGAGAGCAAGGCTCTCTGTCTACTAGGCAATCATATCCAGACTTGGATCTTCTGCTGCCATTATGGTTGATTGAAGACCTGTCTGATCTTATCAGAGTGTAAATGACTTATAGAAAGAGGCCACATGATTGTCTCTTCATTGATGCCTGTGATATTGTCACTGTATTCCCCTTTGTGAATGTTAGTCTGTGAATAAGAACAGATGGAGCTGGAGTACTGAAGATTAAAGCTAGGAATGGTAGCGTAACCCTGTAATCTTAGTACTTAGAAGGCTGAAGCAGAAGGATCACCCTGAGTTCAATGCCAGTCTAGGCTACATAAGCAAGTTCAAGGTCAGTCTGTAATATCTAGACAGACCCTGCCTCAAAAAAATAAAAGTTAAATCAGTGGTCCAGAAGGCCAAAGATTCCAATGATCATGAGGCCTAAAAAGAGACTGAGGGATGGGGAACTATCAAGGAATTTGAAAGGGATCATAAAACAGAGGTGAATGTACATTGTTGTCTGGCAGAAACTACCAGTACTGTTGGAGCTTTAAGAAGGATACATTTCTTCCCTGTATTAGTCAAAAGATTGGAGATATTTGCAATGGGAATGGTCACCTGGGCAACTGAAGTACGCTGGCTGGAGGGTGGCATTTTCTGCTACAATTTCACTTGACCCATCTACTGTCATTTGAATGTTTGTGCCACAAAATTCATATGTTGAAATACTAACTACTAAGGCAATGGTATTAAAAGTGGGACTGGTATGGTGACTAGATCATGGATGAGGGTTGAAGATTTCAGTTAATATCATTAAAAAGTGACTGCAGAGACCCAGGTAGCAAATTTTCCATGAGAAGACCTACCTGTGACTAGGAAATGGTCCCTTGCCAAACAGTAAATTTACTCACATCTGCATGTTAAATATCCCAGGCTCTAGAATGGTGAAAAATAAATGTTTGTGATTTATAAGCTGTCCAAATTATCATATTTTGTTATAGCAGCCAGGTGAAATGAGGCACCATATTAATTCCCCATTTCAAATATTCTGTGGTTCCCTGAATTGCACATGATGGTGGCTACTCTAGATATCTCAGAATCCTCACAAGGCTGCCACCGCTTACCTAAAACACTGTCTCTGAAGTTTCTATGCTCCAGAGTTTCTGTGCTCTGCCTCTCCCCAAAGTCCTCAGCATCTACCAGCTCCTAATGCCTCACCATTAATCATTACTTAGCACTCACATAGAACTTACCATTCTTCCCACTGCTCCAATACACAATCTTGAGTCTCCTCTCTCTATCCTTCTCTGATGCTGTTAGCTTTCTATGTCTCCTGACCTACTAGGACTTCAGGAAATGATAGTTCTTTTCTCTTCCCACAATAGCATACACTGTTAAGAAATAAAATAATGACTATAATGACTCCCAAAATAAAACATGTGGTGGGGCTTGGCATTAAGCAAAACCAAAACAAAAGAAAAGTAGTAAACTATTGAATTAACTATAATTTTGGAAAAATTGATAAGAGAATTGAAAGAACCATTCCTAGGCTTCTTTTCAAAAACATCCACTGTCATGTTATCAATTGTACATCTGATCTTTGATGTGAAATGAAACAAAAGGAGAAAATATCCAGGTTTCTCGAGAGCAGACTCTCTCTAAAGTAACTGCATACAAAACAGAATATAAATACTCCTCCTTCCCCACATCCATGAAATCAGGTAATTTCCTCTTCTACCTTAGAAGAAGAGGCTTCTCTGCTCTGGGAAATGGATGCTTTCCCTCATCCTACAACTAGAACATGCTGATATAGTGGGGGATCCAAAATGGCTAGTTACTTCTTCTGTGGGAGATGTGACTCCATATTTTTTATTCCATTTCATCCCATTCCTAAAGTAATTAACACAGGTCTTGGTTTTTGCCATACAGCTAGTACTCAATCTTGGTTCCAAGAACATACTTTATTTTATGAAAGAGTATAGAGAACTCGATATAAATACACCTGTCAGTGTTTCATCTGAGAGTTTTCACTGATATCAAATTAATCATCTCCTACCCTCTCTAGGACTTTTTTCCATTAACTATTTCCTGTTTCTCCTCAAACAGCAACTAGCTTGAAACCTGTTAGTATAAACTTTGGACTTTAATACATATTTAGGGTTTGCCTATTTTTATCATATGCTTATATATTTTTGCTTTCATTCTTTATTCTTTCTTTCTTTTTGCTTTCTTTTCTTTTCTTTTTTTCTTTTCTTTCTTTCTTTGTACCTAGAATTGAACTCAGGAACTTGCAATTGTCAGGCAAGTACTTGTGCTACTGAGATATATCCCTGGCCCCTTTAATCTTTTTTCTAAAAGCAAAAAGCATATTTTCATTGCAGACTTGAATATATTCTGGGCCTACTATGTTTCTGGGACTATTATATTTTGTATGATTGTCTGAAAATTCTACCTGAGTAATTTGCAAACATATCAACTACAAAACTTAAAAATTTAGTTTTTTAATTTTACAAAGAAAAAAGGACAAAAATGATACAGAACAAAAAAGAAATAGGAAATTAACATTAGCTAATATATTGCATATTGTTATCTTGAGAATAGTTGTTCTGATTGCAAGATTTAGGCATACAAATGATCAAACATTTGGACAATGAAACCACAAACTATTATTTTTGGTGAACAGAAATTAGTAATATAGTTATGTATCTTGTACATATTTACATACACACATGTACACACATGTATGCATATGTATATAAAATCTTTTCCTTTATTTCTTTTCTCCTTTTTTCCTACCCCAGTTGTTTTTTCCTTTTGAGCTAAATTATTTTGTATTCTTAAAAATCTGCATTTTCTGCACCCCTTTTTAATTTCTTAGTAAAGCTTTCATTCTTTCTGTTACACAGGTTTAAGAACAGAAAGTCATGTCTTAACATTGTGACTTGAAATTCAAGACATTGTTTTATTCAACATTTTCAGTTTGTTCCACATTACCTTGATCAATAACAAGTAGTAAGTGCATACTTGGTCAATGCTTCATAACTGACCTCCAGATGCCTTTTCAAATTTATCCCCTGATATGTCATTCTTACTGAGTTTGATTTTGGAGTATCCCTTAAATCTCTTTTCCATGTCCATTCTAAAAATTGGAATGACTTTTGGTACAAAGAAGGGGTTGCTAACTAAGAAGCAGGGAGGATTTGGTGCAAGTTCATAAATACGGGACAATTCAGAGGACACTGCAGCTGATTCACTCACAGAGCAGCCTTCAGGAAGGCCCTTAAGAGCCCAACTAGAGCAGCACCTGTCAAGAAAGCCAGACAAGTGAGCTGAAGACAGCCACTCTGCTTTGTACTGAAGGTGAAAGGGTACATTTAGGCTTAAACTCTTGACAGTTCTGAAGCCTCCTGGTGTCTCTCAAATTTATGCCCTGGCTAAGATAATATCTATCTTGTGTTTTAAGTTTCAAAGTGTATTCTGTGGAATAGAGGGCTGGGCTTTCCTGGGGCTTAAATGGAGTCAGTTAGCGAGAGTTCTATAGTTGTCCATTCTAAACACTAAAGCAGGGACAGAAGAAAGCAAGCAAGGAAGGAAGGAAGAAAGGAAAGAAGGAAAGAAGGAAAGAAGGAACAGACTAGCCTTAGTGAAGTAATTGTGATCACTCAAGCTAGTGTAGTGGCTGAAAGGAAGTATTATAGCATCTAACTCAGGCTTCACAATTTACTGCTTGTCTAATCATGGCCAAAGCAATCTACTCTCCTTATCTCCCATTTATTATCTGTAAAACTTGGATAACAATATAACTACTCTTCAGTACTTTTAAAAGAGGGGAAATAAAAGAATGACAATAAAGCATTTGGTATAGTGCCTGGAACATGATGCATGTTCAGATGAATGCCAGTAATGATGATGGTGGACAGTGGTTCTTTTTCTTTCTTTTTATTAAGTTTATTATTACAATTTAAATATACATAATGATAACATTCATCATAGGGAATTTGTACCTGTATATGATATAGCATGATTCCTCTTTTTCCCCCCATTGGTGACAGTGATTTTAAGACTTCATTGAGACAGATTTGGACCCGTGCCAGAATCCAAGATCTACTACATGTAGAATACACAGTCCTTCATGATAAGATCATCTGAATTTCCATCTTGATCTGGGTAATTTCCATGACATCATCTAGCAACTACTCCACTGCATTAGTCTCTGAATTCCTCCTCTTCTGCTTCCCCAACTTCCAGAGCTGGCAGCACTGGCTGTCCCTGCCCCTCTGCCTCCTCTTCCT
>PVJX010033371.1:0-19721 GCA_004027295.1 Dolichotis patagonum | reverse complement strand
AAAGCATTGGAGACATTATAAGACTTCAAAAGCAAGTAATAATCAAACCAGAGTGGGTATCTTAATGAATCTTGTCATCTTCAGTGTAGTTGCCTATACTCTTAGACTTGATGCTATCCATCACAACAGATTTAAATAAAATCAGTCAATACAAAGTAGCAATCTAACAAACCAGATTCAAATAAGATCAGCCATAATACGACAGTATAAGTTATACAGGGCTTCAGATTAAGTTGATAGGAAAATTAGGGGTGATTACCGTAATATGTTCTATTTTTGGGATAGCTGACCATGTCCTCAAGTCTAGCATAAGTAGACAAACTGGAACAGCACATAATTCATCCAAGCAGAGTGGTGAGAATAATGTAAATTCTAAATCTTGTTACCCCATTAACAATATCCTCTGCCTCCCTTTTTTAGACAATTCCTTCCCTTTCACTCCCATGGGGTGCACTGCTTGTTTTGGGTCCCACTGCCTCCCTATATAGAGCAGCTCAAACTACCACTATCTTTCACTAACCTGCTGCATGTCTAGAAACTACGTTTTTCAGTGCCTTAAACTTGTTTTTAAATAACAGATGTGCAGTGAAGATCTGAAGGGCCTATAGGGGGAAAAAAAATATGAATTTCATGAAGTCTATTTTGTTCAAGTTTTACATTTCAAACTTCTCAGATGTAATCTTAAGTGGTGGATTAATGTTAAAACTTTTATTATGAAGTCATTACTACTATTGGTAATAAGTGCCATCTTCTGATGTATTTCTAGTTAGTTGTTAAGTACTTTATGTGTATTAGATGATTCCTATAATCCCCAAAATAACCCTAAGAAACTTACAAATTGTTAGCCTGTATACATTTTTAGCTACTTAGCCTTAT
Source organism: Dolichotis patagonum (assembly GCA_004027295.1). Taxonomy (NCBI): domain Eukaryota; kingdom Metazoa; phylum Chordata; class Mammalia; order Rodentia; family Caviidae; genus Dolichotis; species Dolichotis patagonum. The sequence goes on along the minus strand of PVJX010033371.1, from coordinate 18,845 downwards.
CCCCAAATTATATGCTCTTATTTTCTTCTTCGTTTATCAGTAGTGGGGAATGAACCCAGAGCCCCCACACGTTTGGCAAATGTTGTTCTACCACTGTGCTATTGTCCCATCCCAACTCTTTGAAATTTTGAGACAAATTCTCTCTATATTGTTCAGGCTGGCCTCAGACTTGCAATCATCCTGAACAGCTGGGATTACAGGTGTATACCCTTGCACGTGGCTGTTATTTTTGTCTTTAAAAATTAAGCTAAAAATAGAATCCTAACCCAGTTCACTCCTCTCTCAGAAGTTTTTCTGACTTTTCATTTGAAATCAGAAAATTCCTCAAATTAGGTATTAATTTATGTACATTGTGCAGAATGTGATCTTTAAGATATACCCATGTTTTCGCATGTGTAAAAATCATATTGTCTCACTAGTTTAAGAAGCTGAAAGAAACTATATATATATGGAAGATAGTTAAGATAGTTACACTATTGATTTCTCTGAGCTCATCGAAGAGAAAGGTTTGTCCTAGTACTGTCTGGACAATTAAATGCAGATGTCTTGTACTCTAAGTAACTGATTTGAAGATAACAATACGCAAAGTATATACTGTTGTTACCCCTTAAAAAAAAAGATATTCCAGTGTTTTTATCAAGGGATGGTAATAAGCTGTTAGAACTCATATAAGGGATATTTCTTGGAATTAAATTACTATATATACTTGCAAAAGGATTCATCCATTCTATAAATATTTTGAAACTACTCTGCATGAGAATTAGCTTAAACTGTGAGCCTACTGAAATCTTGTAGGTGAATCCAGTTTCAAATATTAAGTATTTCTGAACTATCACTGATCACATGTGTCTGCTTAAAGCAAAGGGCTGCACATTATAATTATCTGTACATAATCTCTTACTTTTACCAACACCAAGGAAGATATTGATAGAATTTCAAAACATGTAAGAATTTAAGCATATCTGAAAAGTGTAAATATCTGACAAACTAATCTGAGGGAGAAGGCGATAGATGGAAACTGTATTTTTAAATTAAAGAACCTAAAACAGAACCACTAACCCTAAATTTTAGGAATATTTTAGATGGCACATATTTGGGAGGAAAGGTAAAAATGCTTAAGCCTTTAAAATTTCACTACATCAAGAACATGCAAACAGAATTATTCCAGTAACATTAAAATTAAGCTCAGAGTAAATGTTGGCTTGCTTATAATTATGAACTTCGTATTTAATAGTCTGGCCTAATCTTTCCCTCAAAGTCATGGATTTAACAATCTAGTATTACAGAATATTACAGAGTTAAATCTTTGAAAAGTTATTTAGTCTAATCTCATTTTATAGAGGAAACAAGCCCAGAGGTTAAACATCTGTTAAACGTTGGCTGGCACATCTGCCAAGCCAACACTAGAGGCTGGGTATCCTGCCTCTTTGTGTGCTGCATTATCCACAATACCAGGCTGACTGCACCAACCAGGAAAACAGTGTACAGAATCTTCTGTTTTGTCAAAAGATATAAATATGTTCCCTTACAAAGAAACTCAAATGGATTTTCTACAATAGGTCCAAAAGAAAATCCAGACTCCTTACTAAGGAATGGATATTGTTCTGATGGGTAGCAAAGAAATTTGGGAAACTCTGATGCTATCTACTGACATCTGAAGATTGAAAACCTTGTACAGAATGGAAAATTTGATTCCTTTCAACTGCTTGTAGGTAGTAAGGCTGTACAGTGTTTTGCAGCATAGGCTTAAAAACTACAACTCAAAATGATCCTAAGTCATTTCACCTCTCTGTTTCCTCATATATAAAGTGGTATAATAAAAGTTATTAAGTATATTATAATGCATAATATATGTAAAGAATCTAGGGCAGTGGCTGATTCAGAAGAAGTCTCAAAATTTTAGCTTCCATTTCCAAGTGGCTCTTTAACGTGCCTATTATAAGAGATGCATAATTTCTAAGAGTCTAAGGAAAAAAGGAAAATGAGTTTTCTTTGCTCTAGCAGGATTGGGGAAGCCAAGTGAAAGTGGGGGAAGATACTGAGCTGAGAGGTATCAAACTAGAATTTAGCTAATAATTAGCCAAGCAAATCAGAATGACTTGTTTAACCTTATTCCTCTCCCCTTAACCTATTTTAAAGACCACACATATAGAACTGGGGACATAGCTCAGTGGCACAGTGCCTGCCTGGCAAGTGAGAGGTCCTGAGTTTGGTTACCAGTACTCAAACAAAACAAAAACAAACAAAAACCCTATGCATTAGGTATGCAACTATGAAATAATAAAATTATTTTAAAAAAAAGACTATACATATAGTGGTACCTTGAGTCCAGGTTCAAGTCTGTTAACAACAAATCAGCCTTATTACGCAAGTGTCTGCAAAAACTAAAAGAACTGACAAATATATAATACTACTCCTGATTCAAGGAGAAGCAGCAGAAATTCTCTGAAATGTGTTAAATCCTTGCTTTACCAAATATTTGCCAGAAGTTCTAACTGTATATTTTCTTCCTATTTCATGTTCATGTTCTTAATGAAAGTAAACAAAAACAAGACCAACAAGATCTCATTTTTTGCCACCATTACCTTGAAAAAAAAAAAAAACTCCTTGCTATTGGTTTTAGTCAAGAATGTGAGCACAACAATATAGAAAAACCCAATTTATTTGTTAAGCTATTACAAAGACAAAACAGTTATCATCAGGAATACTTTAAGGACCTTATCCCAGTTCACTTATTCTGTTACAGAAAACTAACCTAAGATGGTAGAAATTAAAGGCTATAACCTAAGAGGCTATAACAAAGCAGACTGGAAAAACAGGATGGAAGGGGGCAGAAGCTACCCAGAAGCACTTGTATCAGTGGTAGTATTTGTAACTGGGATGTTTCTCAAGAGACCACCCTGAGAGGTCTGAATTAATCTCAGCCCCAAATTATTGAGACTCTTGCCCCTGTGGAGAATAACAGATGATCCTTCTGAGATCTCTGCCCTTTCTTTTAGGGATAAGGATATCTCTAGGCCCCCAAAACCTGCACCCACCTCCCAATCTTAAGTTTAGCCTGTTTCCTGCCCAGTTCCTGTGCATTTTTACCACACCGGCCTGCTAGTGTATGAACAATGCATACAGCAAAGGCAGGAATTACAGGCATAGTCAGTGGGTAGCTAGACACAAAATTTGAGGGTAAATGATAAATTACAAATACCCCCTTGGTTAAGCTAATTCACCTTTGTTAATAAAGGTCATAGTTTCTTCTGCTGGTGACAACTTGCTGTCTCAGTATAGTTTATCTTGAGGAAGAACTGGTTTAAATGAGTTTTGGAAAAGGAAAAAGACTTTCATCAACCTCTCTTCAGAGGAAAGAGGCACCAAGTTCTCTCCTACAGTTACAAGCAGAATCTGAAAAACAAAAGGTTGGCAGTGTTAATAGCAACTATCATTTACTGAATGCCTTATTGGGAGTGTCAGGGTATTTCAATATGCTTCAGGCCTGTGATAACCCTCCCAGGCAGTTCTTGTATTTCATTTTACAGCTGAGGAAATTGGGGATCAGACAAGTTATATGCCTCATTCAAAGACATAGTCAAGTACGTGGTAGAGCTGTGCTCCCACCCTTCATGTACTTTCCCCTTCATTCCATTTCATGCATCGAGAGGCCTCATTCCATTATCCAGAAATTATTAATGGTTGCATAAGCATTAATTATTCCTTGTTCATCCTTCAATGGCACACATAATTTTAAATGATTATAAATTTACAGACATTGTTTGGAATTCAGGTCAACCACCCAGACAAGGAACATGAATAAACTTTATGAAAAGTATTTCTTTGCCTATGAGCAGAGAACAAAACAAAGAGAAAATAGGCCATTAATTCATGAGAAAATTTGTGACTATTTTATCATTATTTCACCATTACAAAGAATCCTAAGAATTCTTGCCAGGGATTACAGTAGCTTCCCATTAGTGTAACCATTACTGACAATCCAAATGGGTTTCTCATCCTGATCATTAACAGAGTAGTTAATGTTCTCTAAAGAGTCTATTTTTGAAGAATAAATATATGAAAGCTAGAAGATCCAAAATTCTGCCTTCCAGTTTCAGTAAAAGTTACTGAACAACTATAACTGAAAAAGTCAACATGCTACAAATAATGTAAAGAGAAATAAGAAAAAATGACTGGAGTTGGTACCAAAAGGTCTCTCAGGAGGTAGAAGCACACTTCAAGGCTTCCCATGAAGTAGAAGCTGACAATCAAAGCTTACAGAGTGCCAGTGGTGGTCACTGATTTTAGACCATATAGCAGCCACTCACACAACTAAATGAGGATACATGAATTAAGATTTATGGGAAGGAGAGAAATGACAGAAATAACAGAATTCTACAAAGGTTACTTTGTGATAGTTCTACTGGCAGGACCTGGGAAGAAAGCAGCGATATAGTATCACACAATTCATGGTTGATGTAAGAAGCATTGTTTTATTTACAATGACAATAATTTGGAAGGACTAGAACTTTAAAAGGCTACTTTCTGATATAAAATGAAACAGTGCATAGTAATTAAAACTTTCAATAAAGTTAATGACTACTTCAGATCAAAGCTAAATGTATCAGAAGAAAACAAGGAATTTTGAAATATCTTACCAGGAAATAATGAGAGCTTACAACCTATGGATGACTGATATAGGTAACAGAGTTAAGTCAAATATACAAATGTTGCTTAATACAATAAAAGAGCCTGGGAAGCAGTGGCTCAAAAACTCAGCCAGCCAGTATTCAAGAAGGTAATGGCATTATAGGGTAGAAAGTGGCATAATTTAACAGTGGGAAAAATTTCACAGCTTAGAAAGGAGAGACGACTAAGGTTATTAGTGCTAGCTCTATATAGTATAGACTAGCTACAGACCTCTAGTTACTACCTAATATACAGCTTACATACTCAAGCTGAGGAAGGATAATATACTTCTCCCCAATAACAAAGTAGCAAACAAGGACAAACCTCAGACAAAGCTCTGGCTAATGCACCACAGGGGGAAAAATATCTGGCCAAGAGTTTTTGCATATGTCAGCCATGAAAAGCAGACACGAAACCACCTGGGCAAGGATGGCTTTTGGACAAAAGTACAGGGACTTGTTATGATTAGAAAAAATGAGCCTTAAATACTAAGGTCCATAGGATCTTCATCCCTCACTGTTTTTCCATAAGGGAAATAAATACAAGATTATGACTAATGCCTTAGACTCAGTTTGGAATTACTTCTACTTCTTCCCTAAATTGAAAAGCAGTGCAAAGTAGCAAGTCAAGAGCATGTTAAAGCTCAAATATCACAAGCAAGAAAAGATGACTCAAGCTAGACTAAAGCAGATTCTACTATTCCCACGTGAACCAACAGGGAGGTCTCTGTTTCTGAACAAATGGTTAATATTGATGGTTAATCTCTCAACTTCATTTATGTTCCTTTCTTCTACATGACTCAATTCTCTCAATTTGCAGTGCTTGGCAAATAGTGGTATAGGGCAGACGTTAAATTGAACAACACTATGTTTGCAGGCTTTGACTTCTTAGGGAAAAAAAAAACATGTAATTTTCAGTTAACTTCAGAAATTGGTAACATTTTTCCATACTGCTTGTCTTACAGAGCTTTCTAAAATTACAAAAATTAAAATTAATCATTTTCTATGGCTTTCATATTTAGTAAGAATAAACTACTCACCGTAAAGCAACATAAATCATTTTCAGTGATCAACATCTGCATCCTCAAACTGTCCTGCAACTGTTGGTGCAGTATCTACTTCCATGCCATCTGAACAAAAAAATTAATTGCTGAGCCAATCTATTCAGCAGTTAAGAAAAGGAAAGCTTTATAATTTCAATTAGAAGGAAACTACTGCCCTCTGCTGGTAAGAGTTGCTGTTTTTTCTTTTTTAAAAAAACTGAAGTATGTGTTCAAAAACAGAGAGGAAAATGCTACCAGTGGATTCAGCTTAGTTACAATTACTACATATGTGTAATATTAACTTTGTAAATTCTTAAGTTCAACATTAAAAGCACTCCAGGTAGGAACTCTTTTTCTTTTGTGTTACTAGGATCAAAGCCAGAGCTTCATGTATCCTAGGCAAGGGTTCTCTGCCACTGCGCAACATCCCTAGCCCTAGGCAGGAACCTTCAAATGCAGTAAGTTTTAACTGTTCACTCTGCACTGTTTATAATAGACTTTTCTTCAAGGTGTATAGTCCTATCCCCACAAAACCTATAACATCACTCAGGAAAAAAGAATAAAAACAGCAGAATGAATTTCTTTCTTTCTTTTTTTGGTACCGGGAATCGAACTCATGACCTTGTGCTTGCCAGGTAGGCACTTAAGCCACTGAGCTAAATCCCCGGCCAGCAGAATAAATTTCTTGCTCATCTGTTTTTCTCATCTCACTAAAAAGTTGGGGAGGAAACAAGGAAAGTAAGTCTGGAGACTTGTTTATAGCTGCATTCTCTATTTCCTCACTCCAAGTCACACCTCAACCTTCTGCCAAAAGTCCCTTGGCATCTCACCACTTGGACATGCCACTGTCATGTATCTAAAGTAATTCATCACCTTTCCATGTAAAAATGCTTCTCCTTCCCATCTTACTAAAGGGTACTTCTTCTTCTTTTTTTTTTTTTTTTTTTTGGTACCGGGGATCAAACGCATGACCATGCACTTGCAAGGCAGGCACTTATGCTGCTGAGCTAAGTCCCCCGCCCCGGCCCTAAACAGTACTTCTTATCTATCCAAACCAGAAACTCAAGACCATGTTTCTAACTTGTGTTGCTTCTGTTTCCTAAATCTCTTATACCTGTCAAGTCTTGATACTCACTGCCTATATTTAATTTAGGTCACAACTGTAATCTAACAATATATAGATCACATAGCAAAACTTTTCTCTTCCTGTATCTTTCCAATCAATTTCCCACAATGCAATCAAGTCATCATCCAAAACACTAATCAAAATTTGGGTGGGGGAGGTAGTGGGGATCAAACTCATGATCTTGTGCTTGCCAGGCAGGCGCTTACACCGCTGAGCTAAATCCCCAGCCCACTAATCAAAATTTTAATGGCTTCCTACTGACATAAGGGTAATGTCCAAACAACCCGTGTCCCTCAGTAGTGGGACTTGAATCTAGGGCCTGCAAAATGAACCATATCCTCAGCCCTTTGTTGACAGTATATCTGGGTCACCACATATATGTGGGTATATGTGGGTCACCACACCTACCTGTTTAATGAGACTTTCAAATTCCTTTAAAACACAACCCAAACTGGGCGTGGTGGCACACACCTGTAATCCCAGCACTTGGGAGGCTGAGGCAGGAGGACTCCAAGTTCAAGCCCAGCCTGGGCAATTTAGTGACTTAAAAAGACACTTTGTCTCAAAATAAAAAAAGAGCTGGAGATGTAGCTAATGTGAAGGTCCTGGGTTCAATCCTTAGTATCTAAATACAATAAATAACCTCTTACATAAATAAGTAATATGAAACACTAAAATGCTACCTTAGGCAGTAAGTATTCAGGGCAACAGACCTATAAGCCCAGTTACTTGGGAGGCTGAGGCAAGAGTTCCAGGCCAGTCTGGGGAATTTAGTGAGAACCAGTCTCAAAATAAGAGCTGGAGCTCAGTGGTGAAGCACTTCTCTAGCATGTGGAAGAGGGCCTGGTTTGAATCTCCTGCACCATAAAGAAAATAAAACACGTCAGCAGTATTCAGTTCAGAAGATGGGCCAATAGTGTAATTGAAGAAGTTTTATACACAGGTAGTCCTAATATGTTAATAATAAAGCTTATGGATTAAAGGTCAAAATTATTACTTTAGACTAAAAGTGTGTATTAGTTTAAAATCATGTGCTATAAATTATTAATGAATTTTTTTCAATTAAATAAAAATTTTCAAAATAAAAAAAGGGTTGGGGGTCTTATCCCCACAAAATCTATAACATCATTCAGGAAAAAGAATAAAAACAGCAGAATAAAATAAAGAATAAAAACAGCTCAGTTTGATCCCAGTAATACAAATCCACACCCACATAGAAGGGTGTTAAGAGTATGGGGCTGGGGATTTAGTTCAGCGGCATAAGCGCCTGCCTTGCAAGCAGGCAGTCGTGAGTTCGATCCCTGGTACAGATAAAAAAAAAAAAAAAAGAGTTAATTCTATGTGTCAACCTAGCTAGGCTGTTGTACCTAGTTTGCCAGACAATATTCTTGATGTTTCTGTGGAAATTTTTTTTTTTTTTTTGGTACCAGGGATCAAACTCACAACCTCATGCTTGCCAGGCAGGTGCTATGGTGCTGAGCTATATCCCCAGCATGTGGAGGTATTTTTTTACCTGACATTACTGTACTTTTGAGTGAAGCAGAAGGCCTAGGAGAAAAATGACTAACCCCAGACAAGAAGAAATTCTGTCAGCAGATCATCTTTGGACTCAAACTATAGTATTAGCCAACTCTTTTCCTGGGTTTTCAGCCTGCGAGCCTACCCTGAAGATTTTGGACTTGCCAGCTTTCACTAGCATTGATCTATTTTTAAACTTCTCTCTTAATATTTACTTTTCCATGTATACTTTTAGATGTGTATGTACATACACATATATATGAGAGCATGTGTATGCACACATATGAAACATTCCTAAATTTTATTTAGGAGGGATTACTTCAATTAACAGCAGATGTTAAATGCTAGTAGCAGACATAATAGCAGCCAGGTGTAAGATGTAGGGATGTTCCCTTGCTATATATGTGTGTAACAGATACACGCTATTGGTTGTCTCCTCAACCAGGTCTAGTGGGATAAGGAAATCCAGACAGAGACATGGACAAAGGGGAGATAATGTGAAGACACAGGGAGAAGACAGACATCTATAAGCCGAGGAAAGAGGTTTGATTCAGATCTTTGCCTCATGGCCTCAGAGAAACAATCCTACACTTAAACTATGATAAATAAAATTTTTTATTATTTAAACCACTCAGTCTATGGTACTTTATTATCAAATTAACACAAATTTATAAAAGAAAATTAATAGTAAGTATATCTCAGTCAGAATCATTATTTTTGTTTCTGCGTTTTCATTTCTTCTTGGCCTGTGAGCGTTTTTAAATATTTGGTGCTGGGAATGTAGCTCAGTGGTACAGTGCTTACTCAGCAGAGTGAGGCCCTAGGTTTGCTTGGTCTGTAGCATAGCACCCCCTCCAAAAAGGCCATGAACATAAAGAATATAGATTATTTTTGTAGCTGATATAGACACAGGAAGAGAGCTTACCAACAACACAAAAAAACATAAGAATTTTTACTTTATGTAATTCTACATTTACTTTGCACACCATAAAAAATTAATTCTGATATTTTTCTTACAGTTTCCAAAAGAAAATATATTTCTTTACAACTTCCATTACCTCCCAAATGGCCATTTGTTCACACTGAAGAAAAAGGATACTCACCTTCATAATCTCTTACCGAATCTTCTGTCCGTACCCCAGCCATGTTATACTGGCTGCTCACAGACTGGGAAAGCATTCCTTCTAATCTCTCCAGTGTGGCCTGCCCTTCTGCTGTTAAATGGGATAATCCTTCTTCATAGGTGTAAAATGTGGGGATATCCCCCTGTCCTTGTTCTAAACAAACAGAAAGAACAGAATTTGAAGGTAGAATTTTATAGGTGAAACCAAAATTAATTTGATTCTACTTTGTATGGAAGGTATTGTTTTCTGATCAATATAAAGCTCATTCAAAAAAAAAAAGTCTGGAAATACATAAAGGATTAAAAAAAAACAGTCAAAAATCTCAAAAAGATAAGGACATATTTAGGTACCATATTTCCCCTAAAATAAGATCTAATTGGAAAAAAAGCCCTAGCATGATTTTTTAGGATCTTGTAATATAAACTCTACCCCTAAAAAAATCTCCAGTTTAAACTGTCAGCCAGATGGATGTATTCAGTAGGATATATGCTGCAACACAACAGATGTATTGCACAATTAAATAATGTTAATATACAATTAAATATAAATAATATTACTGACATTAATACTTAAAATAAATGGTAATATAAATTATAATGAAGTATTTGCAAATACCACAGTAGGAGCCTTTGGAGGCGAGGTAAATCCCTATGTAACAGATGAACTTAAGACTTAACTGATGAATAACCAACTAGAGTACAGACACAGCTTGGTGCCTAACGTACACACTTGATAATGAATGGACATGGTTGTGTCTAATATGAATAATCTTCATAATCTAATATACCACATGTTGTAACAGATATACTTGATGCACTCACATGAAATAAATGTTTTCTAAATTTTGGTGTGGTGCTTGAGATTTTTTTGTTGCTTTTGGATGGGCCATCATTCTTACTTGTCTTCAGTTTTGTAATTACTCCTGTCTCATAAGTCTTCAACTAACACTTGATTTAATGGAAACTTCATGAAGCGTCGCCTGCAGGAGGCTGTGACATGGGTGAAGAAGTCCTGGGATAAAATCACTGACAGGCTATCATGGCTTTCATCACAAGAGCCCACCCTGTGTCCTCCAGGGCATAATTTTATACACTGCAGCCAGCCAGTCCCTCTCTCATTCTTTACTTTTACTTTTTCAAATAAATTCTGTCACCATTGAAAAAAAACCACTGACATCTGTGCCAGTGTACTATGAGTATCACACATGGACATGAAGTGCTCATTTAAGGACCGCTCTATTGCTGGACATGAGAGATTTCTACAGAAAATGGAGTCACAAGAAATTGAGGCTGGAATTTGGGGTTTGGAGAGTTATGACAATGTTCCAGAAGATGACAAGACTGTACTTGGATAAATATGGATTTTTGTACATGATTAAATCAGTCAATGTACATGATATAAATGTAGATTGTTGTACTATATGAAAAAAATAAGACATTCCCTGAAAATAAGTCCTATTGCATCTTTTGGATCAAAAATTAATAAGACCTAGTCTTATGTTTGGGGAAATATAGTATGTGAAGGAGGAGAATTCCAGAAGTCATTTTGTCTTAGGCCAGGAATTGGGTACACAGGAAGAAAGGTGTTTGGGCACCCAGACTGGTGTGAGGAAAAACAGAACAGCAAATGCCTCAGGTTACAGCCCTATGAGGCTAGTAAATACAGTCTAGTCTGAGAAGGCAATAGGAAACATTCTTAGATAAATGAAGTATGGTTCTGAGAAAAAAAGAAATGACCTGTTTGAAGAAATACGTTAAATAAGGATAAGATGACCCAGCCTTACAAGGGATGGCCTGATCTGTGTGGACAGCTCTCTCAGCCTAAAAGACTTTTCTGATTACCCTCTTTCTACCATATACTTTCTTTCCATTTGTCTCCCTCCAAATGTCTTTTATTTCTACCCTCAAAAGCCTAGAAAGCCCATAAATTTTTCTAATTTGTCTGTTGAGTGCCAGTGTAATTTTTTCTGTTTTCTTTTTTTTTTTTTTTTTTTTTGGTACCAGAGATTGAACTCACGACCTCACGCTTGCCAGGCAGGTGCTTAAGCTACTGAGCTAAATCCCCAGCTCTCCCCCACCTTTTTTTTTTTAAAGACAGGGCTTCCCTATGTAGTTCAGACTGGCTTGGTCTCACTGTGTAGCCCAGGCTGGCCTCAAACTTGCAGTAATTCTCCTGCCTCAGCCTTCTGAGTGCTAGCGTTACACAGGAGTGCCGCCACTCCCAGCTCACTTTTATTTATAATCATTATGCTCAATATATGAAGGAGATATAAAGAACTATATAGCCCCCCTGCACTGTACAAATAAATGCTTGAAATGAGACACTAAAACAAATACTTTAAGATCCATTTCACTAACCGTGAGCTTCCACATCATACTCTTCTCCATCATAATCATCTGAGTCTTCATCCTCAGGATCTGGATGCAAGGCCTGGCATTCACACATTGCAGTGAACATCGCCTCCACTGAACAAGGACATTAATTAAGCTTTAACTCATTTCTTTAAAGTGTACAATAAAATTCTATAATAAAAATAATCATTAGTGCAAATAAATTTACTGGGTGGACAAAAAGTATCCAGGACATAAAACCGTCAAAATTCCAAGGAAGACTAAGCCTGCAAGTACCTGAGACAGTGGACAAGTCACAAAACAAGGGTTCAGGGTACTACAGAAATCTCTGCATAGCTGGTTGGATTTCTGAGAAAAAGCATCAAAGTCCTTGGTCACAGTGAGGTAACTCCTCTGTCATCCATTTGTTGGATTGCATAGTCAATAGCATAAGGAAATAAAATTAACTAGATTTCCTCACTTACAAAATAATATGGTAACATGGTATACACTACATTTATAATCTTTGCTATGAATACGCACCTGGTTTTCAATATTACTGATGCAAAAATGAAGAAAAGGCAATAGAATGAAGGCAATGGTTCTAAGGTAAACAGTAAAGATGTGTGTGTGCATGTGAATGGAGGGAAAGGTAAAGAGTATTATAGAATACGCACATGCTGATTTATCACTAGGCACAAATCTAAATTCAGTAATAGGTTCAACATCATCATCACTGTCTTCTTCTTCTTCATCAAGAGTTTCTTTTATTTCTTCTAGAAAGAGAATAAAAAACTTTTTAATATCACTTATTTAATTAAAAAAAACTAGGAAAAATTCCTAAAGGGTATTTATTGACATATCTGAATACTGTATTTTTATTTTTAGACTGGAGATTGAACCCTGGACTTCAGGGCTTTTACACTGACTTATATCTATGCTCCCTTTTTTGTTGTTTTGTTTCTCTTTTTGAGACAGGGTCTTGCTATGCAGTTCAGGTTGGTCTTGAGCTCATTCTGTAGTCCAGGCTGGTCTCGAATTTGCAATGATCCTCTTGCCCAGGCCTCCCGAGTGTTGGGATTACATGTGTGCACCACCACACTTGGCTCCATCCTCCTTGCGGGGGATCGAACTAACATCATGCTTGCCAGGGAGGCACTGTGCTGCTGAGCTATATCCCAAGCCCTGGCCCCAAATGCCTTTAAAAAAAAAATTTTTTTTTTTTGAGACAGGGTCTTGATAAATTAATGAGGCTGGGCTCAAACCTGAAATCCTTCTGCTTCAGCCTTCCAGAGAGCTGGGATAACAGGCATGCCCCACATTTGGCTTCAGGTTTTATTTATGGTTACTTTTAGAGCTAAAAAGGTTCTAGGTTTCAAGGGTATGGTTTCAGTTGTAGAGCACTTGCTTAGAGGCCCTAGATTTAATCTCTACTATGGTAAAACCAAAACCAAACACAAGAAAAAAAAATCACACCAACATTTGGAACTGTCAGGAATACCCAAGTCTTCCATTGCTATGAATGAATGAATGAATGAATGCTTTAAACTAAATACAACATACAGTTCTCTTCATTATTACTATGGAATGTTATTAAAAGTTCTCATGTTAAAGGCTTGGTCCCCAGTGTGTGGTGCGTATAGAAAGTAGTGGAACCTTTAAGAGGTGGGACCTGGTGGAAAAAAGTTAAGCTGGTGGAGGTACACCCTCAAAGCGTATCTTAGGGTTCCTGTCCCTTATTTCTTTGGTTCCTGGCCACTACGAGGTGAACAGGCCTCCTTCATCATGTGCTCCTAACATGATGAACTGCACTATCACAGGCCCAAAGCAACGGGCCAAGTGATCACTAAGTGAAACCTCTGAAACTGTGAGCCAAAATAAACTTCTCCCTTATGAAGCTGACCATTTCAGGTATTTTGTCCCGCTAACATAGTCCTAAATGCACAGGTGTACTCAGATGCTGAGTAAGCTTTATTTCGAATATCTCTTAGGAAAACTTACTACAACTCAAGGTCAACAGCTGTTTACTTTTCCTTATCTCCTTTTCAAATTTCACTAGACTTTTTAATCTCTGAACCCTGCTCAATGGCAAGCCTTTAAAATCTTACAACAAAAACTTTCAGGCAGCTAACTAGGCTGTTACCACCTAATGAGGCATGGCTTTCCAGTCCTAAAAACTAACAATTAGTGTCATAACTAAATATAAATAGTAGTATATCTAGAACCATATGAAAATTTCAGTTTGAAGGAATAGTATTTTAAGAGGCAAACTTATGGGACTGTCTGTTATACAATATTTGAAAGAAAAGCAAACATCTTCCATTACATTTCTATGAAGCTTTGCAACTATTTCCAACAGCATAACTTGTACCCAGGTTTTCTAAACCTTGGCACTTTTGACATTTGGACTGGGTAATTTTTTTGTTGTTTTAGGCTGCCTTGTGCATTGTAGGATGGTTAGTAACATCTTTGGCATCTAATTAAATGCCAGTGCATCCCTCTCTCCCCTTGATCAAAATGTCACTGCCAAATGTGAGGGACAGAGATTTGAGTAAAGGTACAGGAAAATCCTCCTCACCCATGCAGAGTTTTACCACTGTAAAAAGACAAAAACAATTCTATCCTACATCCTTGGAGGCATAATGTATACTGATCCAAGCCTCAAAGAGTGCCTTTACAAAAAGACACTATAATGTTAAACTCGTGAAAAAAAAAGTAGAAATACATACCCACAATAATACACCAATTCTAAGTGCAAATATACAGAAAATAAGGCAGATACACATAAATGTCCATTATAAGAACTTCAAATGTACAAATTATTTTACTGTGCTAAAATTTTGCTGTTATCAAGTAGGACAATGGCTTGAATATTACATTACATCAGACACTATATTGTGGAAGGGCATAACTGGCACACCCCACAGTTTCAGCCACTTGAGAGGCTGAGCCAGAATGATCACTGGAGTGAGGCGTTCAGGGCCCCCCTGGACAACATAGACAGACTCTGTCTCAAAAATAAATAAAGATTGGTTTTAAAACACAACATAAAGGAAGGGCCAAATTAAATTATACCATACATACCTCCAAATTTAGAATTCACCATAACATACAAATGCTCTTGTGGATAGGCATTTAGATCCCTGGACACAGCATGTAAACTAATGGTGGGGTATTCCAGTGAGAATCCTAATCCGGAACCATCTAACCAAGACAGGCGGCTGAAAAACATGTTTTAAGTAATTATTTTAAGAAATTAATCCTATTTTAATACCCCAAAGTTTACAATAGGCCATCTTGGATACTTTTATGCATATAAATAAACCAAAGCTTATGGTTTACAAGTTTTCATAAAAGAAAATTTAGCAGCAAGAACTGAATGTGTTATGATTTTTCTTCTAGTTATAAACTCAAATCTGAATGACACTTTTCTGAGTTACCAGTGTGTCCTTGGCTCCTACACACTCACTCTGCCTTCCAAGTACTAAGGATTGAACTCAGGACTTTGCGCCAAGTGCTCCAACCCTGAACTACATCCCTAGCCCTTCTTTCAATTACTTTAGTGCCTAATTATCTTTTATTTCTAAACTGCACTTAAGCTCAGTAAGTTAAGCTGGCACTTAACTTTACGATAATGAATTTTACATGTACCCTGCTGCTTGACAGCAGTATGTGACATGTCATTTTATTTAATATTCTTCAAAGACATTAGCATAGTGATCAGCATTTGAGCACACCATACATACCTGGTGATTACCAATTTCTCCACTAACCTTACAGTAGATGATATACCCACAAAATAGCTGCACCGTTAATTACAACCACCACAAATCAAAAATTACAATATTCCCTTGAGAGACAAACTATGAAGATTTTCATTTACTCCTACATTTAAGCAAAAGCCACAGATAAACCCGGCTTAGTTTTCCCTCAAAAGTGGTCAAATGCAAATATTTTATTGGTATTACAAAGTAAACTACCACTAAAATTAGAACAGAGACTAATTTTTTGGTCATACTTCAAACATCAAGAACTGCATTGCATAGGCTGGGGATTTAACTCAGTGGCATAAACACCTGCCTGGCAAGCATAAGGTCGTGAATTTGATCCCTGATACCAAAAAAAAAAAAAAAAAAAAGAACTGCATTGTTTGGGGTAGGGGGTGGGGGGGTGGAGAAAAGCAAAAAACAAATCCTTAAGAAACCATGAAAAACATTAACATACTAAAAGTTAATGCAGGCCATTTGCAGACCCAGGGTAGAGAGAAAAGGTCATACCAGGAAGCAAGCCCAGTCTGGGAACCAGCACCACTCGGGCCACTGGCAGACTCGAACAGACAGTCCCCAGCCCCTTCCGGCGGCACACGGGCTGGCAAACAAGTACCAACCCCTGACCCCCCCACATCTCTTCCCACACCCACCATAGGGCTTATGGGAATACAGGCAGTGATGACAGCTATGGAGGTGAAATGCAATTGGATGCCTGTGGTGCTCTGGTGTTTCACAAACATTGAGGCCTAGGGCCAATGGTCAGAAGATTGCCCTATGCAGTGTAACATCTGGCGGGATCTTCTGAGGGGATCAGCAATGGCTGATCCCCTATGGTCTTGCTTAGGAAGTCCTACATCATTTCCATTGTTTTGTTAGGTTGGATTTTATTTTCTTTTGTTTTATTATGTCAAATCCAACGGCAGGAGCACCTATTTCAAAGATAGCAAGAAATATTATGGTAGCAATTTTGGATTTACTATTGGCTTATTTTGAAGTTCTTTACTGCATTCATTGTTTTGTTTTTATTGTTTCTATTCTATCTTGTGTTTGAGTTTCACTATGTCCAAAGTTATCTGCAGCTATTGTGAAGACATCAAGAGGCATTATAGCAACTATTGTTCATTTTGTAATGTTTTGAAGTCCTATATCTCTTACATTGGATTGTTTTGATTGGTTTTATTGTTTTATCCTCTTTAAAATAAAGAAAAATAAATAAAAGTTAATGCAGTTGGGTGAGGTGGTGTACACCTGTGATCCCAGCATTCAGGAGGCTAAGGCAGGAAGGTTGCTGTAAGTTGGAGGCCAGCTTGGGCCACATAGTAAGTTCAAGGCCAGTCTGGACTACTTGACAAATCTCTGTCTCAAAACACACACACACACACACACACACACACACACACACACGCAATACAGTGGTTTTCTAGGGCTGGAAAGAAATATGAAATGATTGCTAATGAGCCCTGGTTTCTTTTTGGTGCAATAGAAATATTCCAAAATGGATCATGGTGATGGCTGCAAAACTGTAAATGGAATAAAAACCACTGCATTATACTTTTTAAATGGGTAAACTGCATGCTATGTGAATTATCTCAATAAAGCCTTTATTTAAAAAAGAAGAATCTGCTCAGCAGTAGAACATACTTAGTGCACATGAGGCCCTCAATTCAATTTCCAGCACCCCCCAAAAAAAATCAGAAACAAGTTAATAGCACTTCTGTATCATTCTATTTTCTGTAAGACTTTAACAAACGCAGTATCTATTTTCTAACTAAGAAAAATTAAAAGTATAATAGAAGAACCTGAGACTCCTTTGGCAAGGAACACAGAATAGCAGTCTGAAATCATTCCCCACAGTCAGTGCAAGGAAGCTGAATTTTATACCTCAGCCTCCCTAGGAAATCAATGTGTCAATGGTACAGTACATGACCAGCTATCAAAAACATTTTATCCTTTTTCCAAAGATGGCAGACCAGTAGGTAGCAGGAGAGAGATCCTCTCTGAGAGAGACAGCTTAAATGCCAGAATTTAACACCCTGGAGAAACCCAAACAGAGACACATGGACTCTCTCAACCCAGGAAGAAACTAAAGTTAAAAAAACCGTTCAAATATGAGGTCCCGGGGCTACCATTAGTGAAGCTAAGATCAGCAAGCACAGCGCCCTCGAGCCACCTGAATTCCTGCCCGAGACGGACCGAACCACACCGATGCGACTTGAGCTGCTGGAGCGTGGAGCTGAACAGCCCTGTGCGCGGCTCGCCTGGACCCAGCCCTGCATGTGACCCCACCCAGAGGCACCGTGAATTCGCACCGCAGCACCGCAGCCTCGCTGCAGTTGGAGGTCTGGGAGCTCAGCAGTTCTCAGGGACCAGCATCAACACACAGTGAGTGATGGGAATAAGACCCTCCCATGGGAAAGGGGAAATCGACTGGAAGACATGTCGGATTTGGGCAGGAGAGCCCTAACTCCATAAGGAAGTGGCTTCAGTTGGTTGCTCCCCTTGCCCAGCAGATTGGTGGAATCTGCTTGGATTAGGCCACGCCCCTGACTGGGACCCAGTGGGTTGCTACAAACTAATTCCCTGAGCACAGCCCCACACTGACACAGCGAAGGCCTGCAAAGGTTGACTGGCCCGGAGGAGAGGAGCCAGCGCACACTGTGCTTGCTTGAACTTCACTCTTTGATAGCAGCCAGCAGAGGGCAGAAGCCCCTAGCTTGCGTGCTCCAGAGGAGCCTTAACCAACAAGAAAAGGGTCTGGGAATTACACTGTACACTTGTATGGAAGGAACCAAAAACATGACGAGAGGGAGAAATAAGAAAAAATCCACAGCCCCCAACCCTGAGAATATTGATCCAGGAGAGATAAATACAAAAGAGATTGAGGGCAGCAAACATGCAACATCAAACACAGTGTTAGCGGACATAAAGAGATATCTTCAGGACTTCACAAGCAGAATCAAAACTGAAATATTAATTCAAATTAAACAACAGATAAGTAGATTAATAAAAGAAAGGCTGGGCACCTCTCAAGAAGATACAGACAAAATGGAGGAACACAAAAGGACAGAAACGTTTAATGAAGAAAACAAGAAAAACCTAGAATTCATGAAGCAAATTCAAAGAGATTATCAGGAAACTAAAGACTCCATAGAAAACTGGCAAAACTGCTTGAAAGAAACCAAAGATAGACTATCAAAAATTGAACACAGGCTTGCAATGTGTGATCATGAAAGGGAAGATCTCTTAAAAATAACAAGGGAGCAG